>JAURVB010012536.1:0-33562 GCA_033002965.1 Piper betle | reverse complement strand
AAAAATTCGACTTTAGAACGAGTTTTATAATTTTAACTCCGCTTTTATTTAAGTTATTATTTAGATTTCGTTAAGTCAATTATTTCAGTTTTGTTCTTAATTTTATTTTCTTTAATTAATTTAAGAAAATCTCATCTCTCTGTGGGAACGAAACTCTAATTTATCATCATACTACTTGTTTCGACCGTGTATACTTGCATGTTATTGAAAATAGTCTAACAATTGTCATACGTCAACAAAAAGAAACACGGGTGCAAATGTTTCATCGAATCCTTTGCCCCCATACTAATCTCATCACAAATGGAAACGTACTCAAAATGTTTCCCCCATTGCAAACTCGATGACGATCAAAAGTCGGCGAAATGGGCTGTAGCTGAATTTACTACTACATACAATTAGAGACCTAATGTGGAAGCTCTATGGGGAATCATAGAAAATCTTGGACCGAGCAATCGACATATTAAAAAGCAAATGACAAAAGGGAGACAAGTAATTGATTTATTTCAAGTTTTCGGCGAAATGCTCTATGAGTTGACATGATTGCCAGGCTTCAGAAGCAAAGCTAGGTGTGCCACAAGCACTATCTTGAAGAGGGTCGGTCATCCCACCCTCTAAGATGCTATTTGTAGCTTCCGTGGTTCAAAATCAGGTGTGTGTAAATCTGGGGAAAGACTATAAAGATCAATCTCTTTAGGAGGCTCACTTTTACTCCTTCCATTTGCACGTTTAGTTCTTCTGGATGTTGGCATATTTCCTCTGCGATCTCCTCTGCTTTTGAGTTTAGGCTGCCTTACCTCGTCATCTGCCTTTTTAGGAGGACTTTTAGGAGCTTCATAAAGAGTGACACACCCATTGGAAAGTGGCGGGCGTGTCTGAAAGTTCATCAGAATTTCCACAACCTGGCTCATGATGGGTCTGCCTTTGGGATTTTGACTGAGACATTGATAGGCCAAATGTGCAATCTTCTGGGCAGCTTTACTGGTGTACTGACCTTCCATCCTTGGATCCAATATTTTCAGGACCTTCTTGTGGTGGTTCAAAAGAGGGCGCGCCCACTCCACCAGGTTGTGTTCTCGACTTGGGCGGCTCTTATCCATTGCTCTTCTTCCAACAAGCATCTCAAGGAGCACAACCCCAAAACCATATACATCACTTCTAGCTGTTAGGTGCCCTGGTCAAGCAGAACATAATTTGCTTCAGAATCACAATATAATGCACCTCATCAATGATATAAAGCATTAAGCTTCTCTGATACACTACTACCTTTTTCCAGGCTCAGAGACTTCATAAAATAACAATGAGGAAATTCTTATGAACGACAACAAGGAATATCTTATGATTGGTAGCAAGTAATTAAACTCATCTCCTAATATCATTGATAGATCAAACAATTGGGTAAAGCTAAATTGAGACAAATCAGAAAAGTAAAGTTTGGTTGTAGCAGATACA
Organism: Piper betle; assembly: GCA_033002965.1. NCBI lineage: Eukaryota > Viridiplantae > Streptophyta > Magnoliopsida > Piperales > Piperaceae > Piper > Piper betle. The sequence goes on along the minus strand of JAURVB010012536.1, from coordinate 32,113 downwards.
AATAAAGGCTCACTCTTCTATACCTGTCATCACGTATTCGGGAGCCGCATAACCGTATGTGCCCATGACCCGTGTCGAAACATGGGTCTGGTCTCCCATAGGCCCATCTTTTGCTAGTCCAAAGTCCGAAAGTTTTGAATTGTAATCCTGACGTAGAAATAAAATTCCACATGTCAAACAATAATAATGCAATAGGCATAAATATGCTGGAAATCCCTACAATCTGAAGTAAGCAATTGTTTCTTTCCAGCGCAACAGAAGTCATAATCCTTGTGAGGATTCCAGAATTTTGCAGAATCAATCTCATTAGTCTCCAATATAATGTTTTCTCAAGCTAGGTTGGAACTTGGAGAATACATAATCTTCTAATTTTCAGTATCTTGGCTTTTTTGCATATGATACAAACTAACCGAATCCAGTAGGATATTCGATGTTTTGAAATCCCGATAGATGATAGGACGTTCTGCTTCATGCAGGAAAGCCAGACCTTTAGCTGCACCAAGAGCGATCTTCATTCTAGTGGACCAAGGCATTGCCTCAGATACTCCTGGATATCAAAATGGGCAGTGCTAATGGCCACAAGATATGACAAAATATGCAAATTATTCATTTGGGTTATAGTGAATATGAAATCTATATCAATGATAAATTTATATCAGGAAAACAATTTAGATGCTTATAAAATAACTAGAAATTTAACATTTACTTTCACTGAAGAACATGTAAGTCAGTTCGATGACAAGAAATAAATTAGAGATCCCTTAAGATAACAATTTCTATTACATTAGCTGCAGGCTTTTACTTGGATAAAGATTGGTCAATATATAGCGTAATCATATGGTGCATTAATGAAAAGATCAACATTGTCCACACAAAATAAAACAGAAGCTCAACTGAGACAATGCATATAAATTAATTTGCAACAAATTACTACGATCATAGATCCATGATCTAGAATCCTATCATCTTTAGATTTCTAATGCTACTAGCATCATTTCGAAAATTTGAGGAAAACATATTAGTAATGGATTCCCTACGACGAAAAAGGTGCTTTTCAAGGCTTCCACAAGCCATATATTCGTAAACCAACAGCCTATGCTCATCTTCACAGCAATATCCAATCAACTTCACAAGGTTTGGATGACTAAGCTGCCCAAGATAGTTCACCTCTGCCTGAAAAAGACAAAAACATAGTTGATTAGCATCATATCTACCAGATGAATTATGAAATTATAACTGCATGAGAAAGAGATATGCTACTGCAACTTTGCAAAATGTATACCAGCCACTCGCGATCCCCTTGAAAACCCTCTGGGTCCAGCTCTTTAATGGCAACATCAGTAGACTCATAGCCCGGTCTTACACTCTCGTCAATAACCCCTTTGTAGACAATACCAAATCCACCTTCCCCTAGTATTTGGTCTGGCTTGAAGTTTCTAGTGGCAGCCCTCATTTCAATATATGTAAAGATATCCACATCGTTGTAGCCAGTCTGCCGAAAATCATTGACATCTCTTGCAGAATGTGCAGATATGCTTTTGCTGGTATCCAACGTTGGCTTTTCAGATTTGGGTGGAGAGGAACCTAATGTATCATACGCTTTAACTGAAAAACATACAAATAGCCAAAAGATAATTAAACTTTATTTGACAGCATAAAAGTTCTATGAGCAGCATCTAGTAGAGCAAAACAGCCACAAGTACATGGCTAATGCCATAAGTATTGCAACCTTGCAGTAAATATGAATTCAAGGTTTAGTGTATATTAATACGACATGCACATAGTAGGCAACCAAACCATAAGATCATCAAATGAACTTCCAAATACAATATTAATTACTAAATAAAGAAGTATAAACCTATACAATGACTCACACGCAAAGGAAACTGAGCTTAAATGATTCCTAGAAAAGAAAATGTTGTCAATAAGTTCAATGGGCTTCAAGGCCGACACTGTTGTGCAATATCAATAGCAGACATTACAGACTCACTAACATGTTCCTTTCAGAAAATGTGCCGCAGTCAAGTACAAATGTAACAAATATTCACATCTTGGTAAGTAAGATTTCAACAGGAGGCTGTAATGAACATATAATATACTTTTGGCAAATACTCACTTGCAATTTAAGTATGAACATGAAGGCACCTTATAATGAACAAAAGCCTAAACATTGTCTAATGGCCAAAATTTATCCAGCAAATATTGACACTATCAATCATGCTAACAAATAATAGCATAAGACAAACTTAAATAAATCAGCAATACACAAATAACTCGGCCATGCTCTTGCATTGCAGAAAGGATACTTGAGATAGGATGGCGTGAAAATGGGCGTTCGGCCATCAAACTTTATCATTTTGTAACAACACGGATCCTGAATAAGGATCCATGCCCCCAGTACCTGGTCCCTTCTGGATAAGGCCAAAGAAAAATGGCGATAAAGGAAGTGTGAAGTTGGGAAAATAAGCATTTATGCGTTATCCCTTTTAAAGCTCGTGCCTTTTTCTTGTGACCAAATGAACCGCTGAAATTTTCAGTTTAACAAAATAAAAGGTTGAACAGTTAATGCAATCCTTGCAATTGTAGCAGCAGAAAACATCATATATATACTATGGGTCAATTTAGGAAGATCCCGAATTTGTATACAATATTCTATTTACAACAACTCGCCCCCTCAATAAGACAGACAACCATTTCAATCTCATCATTAAGATATATCAAAATAACAAAAAACAAAAACGCAATCCAAAAACAGCTTCACGGAGCCGATTGTCTTAATAATCAAACAAAGATTTTTTTTTAAAAAAAGAAAAGAGTAACACGAAACCTGGCTTTGGCTGGTAGCCGCCTTTGCTCTCCCCGGTGGAGAAGCAGTTCCCCATCCCACAATTCAGTTCCCTCCCGAAACGTCCCCCACCAATCTGACTCTCGGAAATAAAATAAAATGAAGAATTTCCACCAACATCCCCCTTTACAACTTCTACCACAACCCGTTCGCCGATCTGAGATGAAGCTAGCAGAAGCAGGGAGCTACGTCGGAGGGAAGAAGGCACAATCCGAACTTGGACGCCCGCCGGAGCTCTCGTTGCAACTCCGGCATGTAGGATCGGAGGGTAGCGCTGTCGCCTCGTCGTAATCGGATTCAAGCGAGGGGCGAGGAGCTGGAAGAAAGGGAAGGCGAGCTCGTCCGAACTAGTAGATATATATAATACAAAAATGCTCCAATGCGCTGCAAGCGTATGGCTCGTAGGCTCGCAGCTTTGAAGCCCATGACCGATTACCCAGTGACCCGTTAGACCCAACAAGCTCATCCGACCCAGCCTCCCGCCCGCCTGCCCGCCTGTCCGCCAACCCCGCCGCCCGTCCAACCACCTGCCGTCGAGCAATCGAGCCCCTGCCGTGACCAACCCTGCCCGCCGCCCCGCAACCGACTCCCCACCACGACGGACCACCCCCGCCACCTCGCCACGGCCCGCCCACCCCTCCGCTGCGGCCCCCCAAGCCACCCGCTGGTGGCTTGGGGCGCAGCGAAGGCGGCGGGCCGTGGTGGGGTGGCAGGGGTGGTCCGTCGTGGTGGGAGTCGGTTGCTGGGCGGCGGTGGTGTCTGGAGGGCAGATCGTGTCGGGGCGAGGGGGTCGCCGGCTGGGGGTGGGGATGGGCAGCCAAGCGGTCAGACGGTGGCCAGGCACGCAGTTAGATGGCGGCCAGGCACGCGGTCAGGCGGCGGCCAGGCAGGCGGCAGCCGAGGCGGGCAGCAGCCAGGCGGGCAAGCGTGCGGCGGCCAGGCGGGCAAGTGTGCGGCGGCCAGGCGGGCAAGCGTGTGGCGGCCAGGCGGGCAAGCGTGCGGCGGCTAGGCGGGCGGGTGGGCGCGGCCAGGCGAGCGGACGGGGGTGGCCAGGCGGGCAGGCCGGTGGGCAAGCGGGCGGGCAGGGAATCAGGTGGGTCTGGGGCGGGTCTAAATCTCCAATAAAATCTAGGCCGCTGGATTTCAATCCAACGGCCCAGATTCACTGTGCTGCTAATGCGCTGCATGATGCAGCGCACAACAGCGTCACTCATATATAATATATTATTATTATTATATTAATAAACCGAACACGTTTTTTAGAAGATGCCATTATCGTGTTAGGAGATGTTGGAAGTCCGAAATGCACGGTGTGCGATTTACTTTTATTTTTATTAATAAAAGGAAATTTAATATTAATTTTGAATTAAAATTTTTTTAACTAATTAAAATAAAAAATAAAAAATTAATTTATTATAATCCATCTTCCCATATATCTTTAAAATCAGAGCATATTAAAATTTATAATTAAGATAATAAATTATTATATAATCTATCTCATTAGGATTTAGTCCCTCAAAAATATCTTTTGCCTTGTCACGTAATATGTTCAATTGGCTTGATTCACATTAAATCTAGGGGTGCTAAAGTGAGCGAGTCAAGTGTAACTTGTTTTTGAACTCGGCTACATCTAAGGTTGCTAAATAAGCTCAACTTGTGTTCCAACTCAGCTTGAGATCGAACGAATTTTAAACTATATATACTCTAGTTCGACTCGAATATCTTTTATGTGTTCGAGCTCGATGTGTGAGCTTAAAACGAGCTCGTAGTTTGAACCCACAACCTTGAGCTCATTAACTTGAATACTTACCGTCTCAACTATCTCACTTCTTTGTTAACATTATATATATATATATATATATATATATATATAAAATATAAAGACTATATTATTATATTATTTTATCGAGTCGACTTCGAGTTATAACCGAGTCGAGTTGAGTCGAACACGGCCTTGTTTAAGCTTGGCTTGTAAGATTCAAGTTCGAGTCAAGTCGAGTCGAGCCGAGCCGTACGCTAAATACTCACGAGCTGGCTCGGTCAATTAGGAGCCTTATTTACATCCATAGTGCATATAATTGTAGTGCTATCCATCGATGCAAGAACATGTGCATTCCAGGAGGGCAATTCCATCACTATGAAAATTAATAAAAGAACCATTTTAATTTAATTTAGGCGTTATTTGAATAGGATAAACTTTTTTCTTGTTGAATTGTTAAAATAGGTGTTTTTTATGCAAACTACACACACACTCACACTGTACATTTAATATATTTTTATTAATAAAAGGAGAATTCAATATTGACTTTTGATTAAAAATAAGAGATTTAATCAATTAAAATAAAATAAAAAGTAAATCAAATTCTTATAATTTATATTCTAATTAAAGTAGGATTTATTTTTAAAATTAATTAGAATTTATATTTAAAAGATTAAATTATTATATTTTATCTCATTATTCAACAATAATTTATTTATAAAATTATAATTTATTTATAGTATAAGTCATGTACGAGGTAACGTCTTGCCTGGTTACTATAAAGGGTAGGAACTATCCAAGATAAAAATCAGAACCCAAACGCATTATAAAAACATGATCCTCATCCAACAGCTAAGCCCAAGGAAATCTAGAATAAATATTTGAATTGATTGTTCTGGTATATTTGTACCAATAATATTGTGTTAAGAACTATAATCATTTCAAAGTTTTCGAGTATTTTGCACATTTACTAATTAATTGGTTTAGTGATTGAAAATAGTAACGAATCAATCTTAAACCTATTTGGATCAATCCGATTCAAAATTTTTAAGAAATCGAATCAATTTTTAGGTGGCAAAATTAAATCTGCACATGTACTGATTAGGCCATTTAGACCAATGAAGCCAAACGGCCTTATGTCACGGCAGTTCTATTTTGGGCATGTAGAAGTCCTTCGCCTAGTTCACTACCTAATATAGTTTACTGCTTCAAATTTTGTGAGGGAGTAATGCCATGCAGTCTGTAACTGGGCATTAAATTTAAATCATATTAAAAGAAATGAGACGTCACTGGATGCGGGCCCCGATACTGTTCAACAATCATAAGATGCTAATCAAATTATTTTAGTGAAAATACTAGCTACTCAATAATATAATGAAGAAGACTTGACAGGGGCCGAGGCACTTTGACAATGGGTATGGTTGGTTAAGATATGTTTATGAATATTCATCGTCACTGGGTATTTCTTCATTTTTTGACCTTTTTAAAAGTACGTCAAAACAAGTGCTGAATCTGAAAGTAAGTGGCTTATCAAGAGATATGATCTCATCTTTGATCTATTGATACAAAAGTTGGGGAGGGCATATATCGTAATACATCAAATAAATAAATATAAATATGCATCAAGATACCGAAGTACAAAAAAATAATGGTGCGATGAGCACAAGTGTGTGTAGTAACTATCTATCCTTCTACCCATGCCGACCCAACATATAAAAACACAAAACTTACATATATAGAAAAAATGACAACAATGAGTGTCACTAGTCTGGAAAATAACTCATACAAATTAGTAAGTGGATGCTAATTTCTACAAGGAAGGAAAACCAATATATAATATACCTCTATGGGAACACTCAAAGGATATCTACTAAGGAGTCATCAAGCTATAGACAGGATAATATCCAGAACTAAACTGGTTGTTGTACCACTCTTGGCAAATATTTCTCTCACCAATGTCATATCACCGATCTCACTTACAAAAATAAGAAGATATCTTAAACCCTCTCCAAACCACCATCTAACACCTGGCCTAAGGTATAAAGGCCAAGTACTATTATGTAGTCACCTTCAGTATCCTCTAATACTGCAAGTCTAGACATGTGCTGTACAAAATAATTTTCTTGTACTCAACATCTTTCTGGATATGAGGAAGCTCAAGACATAGAGTTATCAGGATCCCTCAGGAATTGAATAACCCTCTTACTATTCTAGAGTTTGTTGTAACCTATATATATGCCCGCTCACGATATATACAAGGTCAAGTCCACTAATTCTCGGCTCACTAAAAACTTGATGAAAATTATATGGACGGCAAGAAAGTGAATCATATAAGTAGGGTCGAAAGAAAAATGAAGTGGAGATATGTTCGAAAACAACACGAGGGTTCTCATCCTTGAGGATTGTTGATCATATATGTAACAACCCAATTTCAGTTCCCTTAAGAACTGAATCATAAATGTTATGATCGAGTCGAGTTATGTTTAAAGAAGTTAGTCGGTAAGACTCAATTTGTAAAACCCAACTTTGGGTTCCTGCTTGTAGGTTGCCCAATTAGGGCTAGTCTCAAGTCAGTTTGAGTGAGCTCGAGCCAGACCAATTTTCAGACTAAGAGTATGGGGCCCAAATGGCCATATGAGCATGTTATGGTGGCTAAGTATGCCGAACATGCATATGATAGATATAGTAGAACATGAGTTATCATTGTATGCACAAGGTATACAAATAATTTTTTAATGAGTTGGCCAGGGTTTTAGGCCTAGGTCTAGGCCATTGCAGCATTTCTATTTGAGATTTTCAGGGTATCTCATTTTTATACATTTTACGGATTCAGACTACTAGATTGCCCCTGTGAGCATAACTTAATTGAGTAGAAGATTTTTTTTTGCCGGATTGAGTTCAAGGTTTCGAGGCCCACTTACCTTCATACCTCAATTCCCACCTATGGAGTCATTTTTAGGACTTGAGTCAGTTTTGACTTTGCACGATCTCGATTTGAACTTTCCGTTCATATGTATATTGCATATACCCATAGGTGGGTCCCACTAGACCACAAGTTGTTGGACTTTCAGATCATGCCATGTGGCAAGATCTGAACCGTCCATGTCAGTCCTAAAATTCTTTCTTTGATTTTCAATGACTTTTCCACGATTTTAAGGATTTCACCTTAGCACCGTGACCACATTAGGTCACTGCTGATGAGACCCCTGCCCTCCTTCAGCCACTAGAATGGTATGGCTGTGACTACCTTGCGACCTACTATCCGTCCGTACCCACCATTGCCACTGGCATTGCCACAATTACTGCAAGTGATAGTGTTTATGGAGTCCTTTTCTTGTGATGGGCACCGCTGCCCCTCGTCTGGCCCATTTACCGGTTGCCCGCATTTGTGTTCGCTTGGCATGCCTGAGTCTACCAGTCCGTGTCTGTATCCATCAGTCTAGTTCATGTCTTCCCAGTCAACCTAGCCCATTTTTCAGTTAACCTATACAAAGATGGTTCAGCCTATTTAGCTCGGTTTGGTTCAGCTCAGTTGACTAGGTTTAGTCATTTTTGGACTGCTTTTGTATGCTCTTGCACTGTTTTTGGTAATTCAAGAACATATATATTAGTTTAGATGCATATTCACATGATTTAGCATGTTTGGATGTTATGATTATTTATTTATTTATTATTATTCATTTCTTATTATTTATGTATTTATTGATTATAGTGCATGTTATATGATTACTTATTATTATTAATTATATATTACTTATTAATATTAGTCTTATTTATGTTTACTAAATTATATGATATATATATATATATATATATATATATATATATATTTGTTCATGTGTATGTTATTATTTATTTTATTTGTGACACCCAAATCCAGCTTGCTTGTGAATCGAACTAGAACGTCACTAGTTCTGAGTGGATCTACCCTCGGCATCTCAACATGGAAGAAGCCAAAAGCTATGCATGGATGAATGCACAAAAACTCTAACATACTACTACATCGATGACATGACAATCAATTTATAAACCAGAATAATTACAATAAAATTGATAAGAATTCCCGAAATAAAACAGACAGTCTCCTGAAAGTGTAATTAAGGGCCACCCTATCAAATCAACATGTATAACATAGAAATCTAGATACATTCATTGCAACCATAATTTTCACATAAGCGTTTAATTTAGACACATCAAAATCTTCTCTACATTTTGGGTCTCGACCTACCTATTCATTCTATTCACATTTCCACATTTTATCATTCAGACTACACACTAATGTATATTTCAGATCCTGTTATCACTATCCATCTCTGTTTACCCAAAATTTTCATCACAAGTGTTTCATTTTTGCAATAACATAACAAAACGATCAAAACAGACAAAGCAGACAAACATTTTGTTGGCGAGAATGTGTGTGTGCAAGGTAGGTCACTGCTCCTCCATGCAAGTCAGCATGTCCAGTATTTAATCTTCACCTACATACATATAAAGAAAAATGTCAATAACAAGTGTTATTGGTCAAAAAATATAATAATATAACAAATTGGCAAATGAGAGATGACTCTCATTTTGAATAAAAAATATTTATGTACTTCTCGTGAACACTCCTAAGGGCATCTACTAAGGAGCCACCGGGCTGTAGACTTGATAGCGTCCTGAACTAACTGGTCTGATGCCTTTCTCGACATTTTCTCATTTTCTTGGTCCCTTGGGACTATCAGTATATCCTAAACCCTATCTTTTCCTTTATAATTCTCTTAGCCTTGAGCACGAAAGTTGAGTTCTCTTAGGCAGTTGCCTTTAGTACCCTTTGAACCACAAGTCCGGATGTGCATTATACTAAATAGTAATTGTAAACCTCCACATTTCTCTGGGTGTGAGGAACTCAAAACGGGAGTTATCAAGATCCCTCAGGATTGGAATAGCCCGCTCATTAATCCAAAGCCCACTTTGACTAGCACATGCACCCGCTCATTGTACGTGCGAGTCAGTTTTCCCATCTCTCATTTCATTTAAATACGATAAAATTGTATATAGGTTGAGGAAGGGATTTATATAATATGCCAAAATGCAAATTGTGGTAGATCTTATTTTGAAATCAAACTCAAGGGATCTCATCCTCGAGGGTTATTACTTAGGAAAGCTGGTTGATTAAATAGCCCGATTAAGTGGGATCCGATAAAATGCCACTTAACCTATCATCGAAGTGATAAAACAAACATACAGTAGAATAGATCGTAAAACAGGGAATGATTCTATTTGATTAATTTCATTGATGTGCAAGTATAAACGGTCGAAACAAGGAATGTAATGATAAATTTAAGTATCGTCCCACAGAAAGATGAATTTCTTTAAATTAATTAAAGCAAATGATATTAAGAACAAAACAAAAATAATCAACTTAATTAAATCTAAGTAAAAACTTTAAATTAAAGAAAGAGTCTATACGGATAAAACCCGTTCTAGAGTCAAATTTCCCTTAACATAAATTGAATATTCATCAAATCTTACTTTTATCTTTTATTCTCTCGAATTGTCGATCTAGGATAATTATATGATATGGCGGTTCCCGTTCCTTCATGCTTCTATTATTTTGCCTCAATTTCTACCTTCTAGTGATAATTGATTAATCAACAAAATAATACTTTAAGATTTACCTTACAATCGCATATGGTGTTGTGTATCTTCCGACCACAACGACAAACAAGTCAAAAGACTCGTCGTATGATGAATTATCAATGACTAATCTAATTAATTTCTCCCAAAATCTAATTAAATTTTATGATCTAAGAAATAGGCGATTAATATATTCTTAGCATTAAGAACATGATAATTCAAACAATCCGATCGAATAAAAGAGTAAGAGATTGAAATGAATTCAATTAAACCATGTTAAGTTCCATTACATAATACAATCTAACAACAAATAATTTTCATTATGAAAGGGGAAAAAATTACAAAAACTAGAAATATTCTTTTACTAAACTCTTAAGCCAAGAGTTGAGATATATTAAACAACAAATGACCACCTCTTTATATAGAAGATGTGATACAAGAATTCGATGAGAGATTCCACAACTCAATGTGGACTAATTGATTATGATGTCCGATGAAATTTCCAACTCCAAGACAATGACGCCAAAGCTATGTATAGCCATCCTCATAAAGCTTTGCCGACACCAAAAATTGTAGCCATCAATGGGTGAGGTCCAATGCTCTAACCAACAAATCCCAAGCTTAATTTGTTTCATCTTTTTCTACATTAAAACTTCAAAATTAAGCATATCTCATAAAATATTAATTAACTAGAATATAACGAGAAATATCACTTAATTAATAATGTTTATACCCGGGAAGTACAAAATTACATTAAAAACATGGGTCAATATTGTATACTTTAAACATTAACACACCCCCAAACTTAAGCTTTTGCGCATCTTGAGCAAAATATCATAACCAAGAAAATTTCACTACACAAAAATACTTAGTCTCCTATTATGTTCTCATATGATTGTTAATCAAACTATCCAGAGGCAACAAGATGTCAATCACATCCAAAAGAGAGGCTCTCCGTGTGTGTGTGTGTGTGTATAAGATAATCCTTTGGCTTATCATTCTCATCTGCAACAAAAATGAGAGGCAGATATGCACCCTAGAAGCTAGGGACCAAAAATAGGATAAACATGATGGAAAAATGAGAGGCTAATATGCACCCTAGCATTAAAAATCCTTTCTAAATCTTGACATACATGTACAACAAATCACCAAACACAATAACAATATGACACAAACTTCCTTAAATGTAGTTGCGAGTTGACCCAATATAAGAACTAACTTTGCTTTGATTTTCCAATTTTCCATCGGCTACGTGTTGCTTTTTTTTCAAACCAGTGGAAGCGCATTGCTTCATCTTGTGTGTACCTATAGAGGATCATTGCCTCATTTTTTTTCCCATTTTCTTCTTTTTTTTCTTTTTTTTAAAAGCAAAGTGTCAGAAAAATCCACACTATTTACTCAATCACCACTCTATGAAAAGCAAGGCCTTCCCCCATACTACTCAAAGTTTCATCCCTATTAGAATTTAGAACGAATTCAAAACACTAGGGTGCTTGAATTCAAGCAGGCAATATATTTTCAATTAAAAGGACATGGCTAAAATAAGGGTAATCAAATAAACACGTATAATAAAGGCCATGAAATTGTGTGCAGAGGATAATTCATATTAGGTAGGCCTGAAGAAAGGCCCAGACTCATCAAAAGGAATTGCCTATATCACTTTCCATCTACATGGTAAGCCAAATATTTCGCCTCAAAAGTTGCTAGGGCAAATTCTAAAAGTCATGACCATCATATACAATCCTTATTGTAAAACATTTATTGAAATCATTTAAGACAAAGGATTGTGAAAATAATATAAGGTAGAGAACCAACTCTCGAATGCAATCTTTTACTCAGTTCATCCCTCATATCAATTAATCAAGTTTTTCCAAGAAATGTAAGACTAATTCACATGTATCTATCATTGAACCAAGAGACTAATATATTGTTGCATAATAAAATTTTTACACTAAACTACACTATATATATATATATATATATATATGCATGTCTAAATCTAAACATGAGTCGAACATAAACAATATGCACAAAATTAAGGCATCCCCCCACACTTAAACTAAATATTGTCTTCAAAAATATAAATAAAAATAACAAGAAAGAAGTGAAAGAGAACTCCCTGAACCAATTAGTCAGTGGATGATTATCATAAATAACTGAATTTGCACTTGACCCATGCTACAAAATAAAAAGAAATATTTAAAAAAAAATCTACAAATAAAAACAAACTTTAAAAAGAAATCACTTGGGTTGCCTCCCAAGAAGGGTTTGGTTTAACGTCTATAACCCGACCATCTTGATAATGTCCAACATAAGAGGTACTTCAACTGATGGCAGCAATCTGTGGAATGATAGATCTAAGGTTTCCACAACTTTGAATCGTCGGGGCAAGATTGGTTGTGAATCTAATACTTTATTCATTTCTTCCACATCAGTATCTTCTTCACAAAGACAATTTATGGCCTTATGTAACGCATCACTCAACTAATCCCCTTTATACATTATTTAATCAAATAGTTCAATTATAGAACAATCATATATTTCATCTGGGCAATTCATGGGTTTAAAGATGTTATATGTGACACAATCATTTTTTACCCTAAGTGTAAGTTTTCCAGTAGCTACGTCCATCAGTATTCTCCCAGTTGCTAAGATACTTCTCCCAACAATGAGTGGTATATCATCATTCCTTCCTTCCATTTCAAGCACCACAAAATCTGCAGGAAAAATAAACTTGTCAACCTTTATTAAAACATCTTCAATGACTCCTTTAGGACATACCAATGACCGGTTAGCCAACTAGAGTGTGATGTTGATAGGAGCAATATCCTAGATTCCTAACCTTTTGAAAACAGAAGAAATGGATAACATTATTGCTAGAACCTAAGTCACATAAAACATTACAATGAATATTTCCTCCAATTGAACATGGAAGCATAAATTTGCTTGTGTCTTTCATCTGAAGAGGTAGTTTTCTTTGGAGGACAGCACTACATTCCTCTGTCATGGACACAACTTCATTATCATATACTCTCCTTTTCTTTCCTAAAATATCCTTTAAGTATTTTACATAACTAGGCATCTTTTCAAGTGTTTCAATGAAAGGTAAGTTAATTTCTAAGTTCTTCAATATATCAAGAACTTTTTGAAATATTTTTCATCACTTTGTTTCCTCAATCTAGAAGGAAATGATACCTTTTTTCGATCTCTTCTGTATGTACTTCATCTTTCTCTTTCCCTTTGCTTCTGAGTAAGCTAACCAATGTATTGGGTTCATGTTCGTTGTTTGGCTTTTCATCTTTTTCCTTGACTTCATTGGGCTGAACTAGTTCTTGTAGAGTAATACCACTCTTGGTTGTTACAGTTTTGCAATGCTCTTGACCATCTTTCCTTGGTTGTTTTGGTTGGCTTGGAAGTACACCCTTGGGTCACTCACTTGGTTCCTTGTTTAACTGCACCATAACTTTTGGCATAAACTGTTGTTGTTGTTGTTGTTGTTGATTCTGCATGAATTGTTGCATAGAATTGAACATTTGGATTAAATGTAGCTATTGTGGCTGAAAAGAAAGTGAAGGAGGTCGAGAATGTTGTGATGGTGGTGGTAGATTATTGGGGGCAACAGCCGATTGTGGGTAATTATTCTATGAAAAGTTGGGGTTATTGCGCCAATCCACATTGTAGGTGTTGGAATAGGGATTCTTGTTCCTATGAAAGTTGCCTACGTAGTTAACTTGATTTGCTGTACATTGACCTGAAGAATGTCCTTGTCCACACCATTCACATTTTGGCTCCACAGCCTTAACATGTCCCTAAATATTAATATTTTGAACTTTATTAGCTAAAGCACTAACCTGAGCAGATAAAGCAATAAGTTCATCTAATTTTAAAAATCCAGTAATCCTCCTTGGTTTCCTTTCTTGTGTTGCATGGTGGTTGCTAGGAACCATTAATTCTAGCAATGAAAAAGCTTCATGTGGGTTCTTCCTAAGAAATGATTCATTGGCTGTCGCATCAACTATGTTCTTTGTTTGCCCCAACAACCCGTTATAGAAAGTTTGGAGTTGCATCCATCTTTCTATACCATGATTGGGACATTTTTTCAACAATTCTTTAAATCTTTCCCATGCCTCAAAGAGAGACTCACCATCTCTAACAACCCACCCTAATCGGCCAGGGGTTACTCAAAAACATAAATGATGTAACAATAACATTCGAGAACATGAATCGTAATACGGCAAATAAGTCTAGAAATTTATAAGTAATAAAAATAAATCATTTTTTGATAGCATGTGACAATACGTAAAATAAATTAACTAGGTGAGTACAAAGTCTCACAGTTTCTGACCGTTTCCCATAGCCATATTTATAACTCAAGAGAATAAAAAGAAGTCCAATTTATTATCAATTCACCAAACTTAGGTTGGTAAAAGAACCACCAACCACACTCTTAATCCTCAGTCTAAAGCTGCTCACCTGCGGAAGCAATTCTGCATTGGTGATAAAACCACTAAGCCATATAATTAAATGAAACAAGTCAATATAATCCTTGTTATCATTTCTCTAGACTTTTAGTAGTTATGAGCCTATGCTAAGCTCCAATTATGCTGGGAGGGGTGGCCACCCCATCCAGCTACAATCCCATGCATGCGAACACACGCTACGTGACCCATGGCCTATAGTTACCGATATTTGCCATAGGCTCACCCTCTCGGTATCACAAGTGTATAATGAGCCATCTTGCACTACTACGTCCTGTCACCCCTTTCGGCATGGGGGCAGATATTTAATCTTTCAGGGGGCGTTGCTCTGAATCGAATTGAGTCATTTCATTGACCCCGGTTGCACTCGACGCATGGTGGTCAGATATGAACTCAAGTCGACCAAGACTCCCATATAGTAATTTTTTAAGGGTGCTGCCCTGTGTCGGACTGAACCAATTCTTTGACCCCGGTTGTGCTCGGTGCAGGGTGATTGAATGTGGACTCAGGCCGACCAAGACTCCCAATTCGAAATATATAACATTTCAAGTAATTATACGAACTTGGATAGTTTGTAAGCGAACCTGCAACCATGACCAACGATCCTAATCTGAACGAAAACATAAAATTATAGATAAGTATAATTTTATTCGAGTAGAAATGCACGCAACTAAATGACTTAATTATATCATTATTAAAATTCGACAACATAAAACATGCAACATTCAACAATATTAAATATTAAATTCTCAACATTTACCACAAGTCTAGTGAGATAATTAATTATTCATGTGACATAATCATTTAAGTCATACTTTACATTTTAAATTAATTATTTAAATTATAATTCACACTTCACTAATGATAAAATAATTATTTACTTATAACAAGTATTTAATTACTATTATTAGTATATTTTCCTTTGAAATGATAATTACTTAACCATGATCTTGACAATTTAGTTTACGATTTTAATCTTTAATCACTATCATTGTTAATAGCAATTTAGTGAGTACTAGATACTTAATTCATTGAATAAAAGCTTTGGTATACCTATAATAATCTATTAACATTTTATTAATTCAGAATATTTAAGTAGCAATTAATTAAGTCGTTCGATTAAATTATTTGAAATGATTTGATTTATCCTAATTCAAGGATGCTACTAATAAAATTATTTTAAATTATTCAACTCAATAAAGGTTCAAACTTTATTTATTTTCATTAAGCTATTTAGGTTCCACGCTTGTGATTTTTACACACTTATAGTTTAATAACCCCTTTTCTACCTTACTAACTCGTTATTAACACAATCAGTTTATCTACCTAGCATTAAATTTAATATGGTAAAGGTGAAATCTTTATTTCATTAATCACTTATAACCATTAGATTTAAATTAATAGCTTATAGTACACCGATTAATTCTCAACGGTTTATTATTACCGTATTTTTATTACCCATGGCAATTTTGTACAATAATTAATTAGTTTAGCAACCGTAACCCATAACAGTTAGAATAATAATTTTTTAAAGTATTTATTTCGAGTTAGTATTATTTGTAACTCAAACCAGTGTCGAGTCAAATTTTATTTACGAGTTTGCCACTGGAATAATCCTCCTTCCCTGCAGACCTTTTCTTCTCCAAACTTTATCTTGGGACAAAACCAGATCACGATGCCTTCACTAATTGCAACCTTCCCCAACAATCTAATTGAACAAAATAATAAGTGTCAATAACAAAATAAAAACAGTGAGAGAGGAAGCCTAAAGTTCGTGTTTTACAGTAGCTATCCAAGGCGAACACCATCTTACACCAAGGCACATGACGCTTGGCCAGCAGCACCATCGGGAAAGCTTCCCTTTTCCCTGCACGACAACCCACACCATCAAGGTTGTGAGCATGCACGGCGTGAGCCTTGGCCGATGAACTGATATGGATGCCTAACTTGACAAGCACTGAAGGAACAATCCCAAACAGGAAACTATCCCCCATAGTGTTGCCCATTATCCTAAACCAAACAATTACATACCATAGAACGTCGATGAAGCAACAAAAATAGCAAGGCGATTATGACTTGATGAAGCAGCAAAATTAGTATGGTGATCATGAATTGATGAAGCAGCAGAATTAGCATGGCGGTCATGGAATGCATGCTTATGGGAAAACAAAACAACAACTATAAAATGAGCAAAAGAAGGACAAGGAAAGCATACCGAACAGGACATGAAGATGAGATGTAAGAATGCCGCCTAGAGAGGAGAGCAAAAAGGAGAGAAAGGATAAGAAAATGGGAAGTAGGCGGCTAGGGTATGGAAAAACACCCCAACACCAGAATTTAATCGGGTAAAGAATAAAATACAATAATAATATAATAATAATAATAATAATTTCTCCAATGTTCCATCCTTCCCAGACTGAGTAATATATATATATATATATATATATATATATATATATATATATTTACAATCTTTACACCATCAAACTGCAAAAAAAATAAAATTTTGTTATGTAATTTAGAAGTTTTAGAAGGAGGAAAATATTTTAACAAAAATTTTTCAGACAATTCATCCCAAGTGGTAATTGAATCTAATGATGACAACCACTTTTTTGCACTTCTTATTAATGAGAATGGAAATAAGCGAAGGCGGAGAACGTCATCAGAGACACAAGTTTGCTTATACATATTGCAAACTAATAGGAAATCAATGATATGCCTATTAGGATTTTTAATAGGTGATCTAATAAATTGTCCTATAGTTTGTAACATGTTAAATAAAACTGGTTTAAGTTCAAAGTAAGTTGCATCTACCAGTGGTGCAATAATACTAGGTTGTGACCCTCTTGCAAGAGGTACAACCCAATAATACTAGGTTGTAACCCTGTTGTCATCATTGGTTACTGCAACAATTGGTGGAAGTGGAGGCATTTGTTGTTGTTGTTGGTCCATAGCTTCTTCTTCTATTGCTTCTTGTGCTCTTCTTCCAACGGCACACAAGTTTCTCAAAGTCCTTTCAATCTCTGGATCACAAGAAAACAAGGCATAAACAAATAATAATAAGAAAGAAGACAATGATATAGTATTTTTTTATTTTACTTTTTTTCAAAAAAATTAGACACTAAAATCTAAAAAGGATAGAAAAAGGCTCAAAATTCTAATCCTAAATTAACTAAGAAAATTCTATCTCCCCGGCAATGGGGCCAAAAACTTGTTTGATTAATTTCATTGATGTGCAAGTATACATGGTCGAAACAAGTAATATAATGATAAATTTAAGTATTGTCCCATAGAGAGATGAATTTTCTTAAATTAATTAAAGAAAATGATATTAAGAACAAAACAAAAATAATCGACTTAACTAAATCTACGTAAAAACTTTAAATTAAAGAAAGAGTTATATGGATAAAACCCGTTCTAGAGTCGAATTTCCCTTAACATGAATTGAATATTCATCAAATCTTACTCTTATCTTTTATTCTCTCGGATTGTCGATCAAGGATAATTACATGACATGGTGGCTCCCGCTCCTTCATGCTTCTACTATTTTGCCTCAATTTCTACCTTGCAGTGATAATTGATTAATCAACAAAATAATATATTAAGATTTGCCTTACAATCGCATACGATGCTGTGTATCTTCTGTCCACAACGACAAACAAGTCAAAAGACTTGTCGTATGATGAATTATCAATGACTAATCTAATTAATTTCTCCCAAAATCGAATTAAATTTCATGATCTAAGAAATAGGCGATTAATATATTCTTAGCATTAAGAACATGATAATTCAAACAATCTGATCGAATAAAAGAGTAAGAGGTTGAAATGAATTAAATTAAACCATGTTAAGTTCCATTCTTCTCTAGTACAAAATAAAAAAAATACTCCATAATAAAAATAGAAAACAATATAAAGAAGAAACTAATTTTCATTATGAAAGGGGAAAAAATTACAAAAACTAGAAATATTCTTTTACTAAACTCTTAAGCAAAGAGTTGAGATATATTAAACAACAAATGACCACCTCTTTATGTAGAAGATGTGATACAAGAATTCGATGAGAGATTCCACAACTCAATGTGGACTAATTGATTATGATGTCGGATGAAGTTTCCAACTCCAAGATAATGGCGCCAAAGCTATGTATAGCCATCCTCATAGAGCTTTGCCAACACCAAAATTTGTAGCCATCAATGGGTGGGGTCTTATGCTCTGACCAACAAATCCTAAGCTTAATTTATTTCATCTTTTTTTGTATTTAAACTCCAAAATTAAGCATATATCATAAAATATTAATTAACTAGAATATAACGACAAATATCACCTAATGAATAATGTTTGTACCTGGGAAGTATAAAATCACATAAAAAACTTGGGTAAATATTGTATACTTTAAACACTTAACAGTGTCCTAAACGGACTTGGCAGAAGCTCTGAGCGTCTTCTCGTGCCTAGGTGGCGAGCCCCTACCTCATACCTATGCATCAACTAAAAGCTAACCCCCACTCATGATGCATTCACACATCCTATAACATACACATCAATCATACATAAATCTCAATCAATAGAAGATTTCCTATGCTACGTTGCATTAGATTACGATGCATACTTATTTTATCTGACTAATTCCTTAAGATCTGTTTAAATACAATTCAATCAAGTAATTCATATTTTTATTTATAATAACATAGAAAATTAGTCAATTCATTAATCCTAGCATGTTGTGCTAATAATTATAACCTTTAATAAATTATGTCAAAATTAATTATACCTCGTGTCATCGGCTATTGGCGACGACTAACGTTTTGTCATGTGGCTCGAGACTCGAATTCGGCACCCGATGGCATCCAAAGTTTGATCTGGTTCGACTGGATGAATTTGGTGGAAGATTCGGTAAAATTCAGCGAATCTGATTTTCTGGCAATTTTTGGAGGTTTTTCGGTGGCTTACCGGTAAGGTAATTGGGGCTATGGGTCAGCATCGGCTCGGCAAGCTCGACCCAACGGTGTTGGCAGCGAGGGCAGCAACAGCGACAATGACCGCCGGCGGTGAAGATGAGTCCGACGTCAACGGCAGCATTGTGTATGGGCGAAATGCTCACGGGGTTGAGGGGGAGACAATGGTAACGAAGCAGAACGAAAGGCTGTGGAATTGCGTCGGGACGAGCGGCGCTAGGGTGTGGCAATTCAACTTCGTGGAGACTAGGCAGCAGCCGTGGGCGCTCAAGGTGGCACGACGATGGGATGAAGGGGCTCAACGTCATAGATC
This sequence comes from Piper betle, assembly GCA_033002965.1. Classification (NCBI taxonomy): domain Eukaryota; kingdom Viridiplantae; phylum Streptophyta; class Magnoliopsida; order Piperales; family Piperaceae; genus Piper; species Piper betle. Next base: position 12,142 of record JAURVB010012536.1, on the reverse strand, counting down.
GGCGGTGGTGCGGCGGTTGGAGGTGACGTTGGTGGCAATCACAGAAGCATTGTTGAGGGTTTGGGGAGAAGAGGGTCGGGGTGATGGTTGGGGGTAATTTCATGAATAAAACTTAACTCAACTCTAACTCTGGCTTGAGTAAAAAATAATAACTAACTCATAATAAATCCTAAAATCCAAAAAATAGGAAAAGTTCAATAAAATAATTTACATACCATAATATTTCAATGACATACTCTATAACTAATAACCCAACCAAACTGTTCTATAGTGAGTCCTAATGTAGTATTTGGCCTAACAAATAGTCTATGGTTTAATACTAAAATAAATAAATAAATCTGAGCGTACTCTTATATATTCTGATAACTCATCTCCTGTTGTCTTACTGATTTTATCATCATATGCTTGGGCATACATGACCCTCATAGTTAGCACACGACCGGCCTTAGCTCAGTATGCATGATCTGAAATTGAATTGATTGAAAATAGTAGTCGAATTGGCCAATTCTTATTATAAACCCCTGACTTAGGTCATGGGTATTACAGTATTTAATTATGTATTGTTGTATTTTATAACTATGATATTATTAATATTCATGATTAATGAGAATTAACTATTTATTTATTTATTTATTGAATTATTATACATATATATGTTTACGGAAATGAGTATATGTTGATATTTACTCATATTTATCCATGTATTTATATAGTATAAATATATTATAATTTCATTATTAGAGTATTATTTATGTTCATGTGTTTATTATTTACCTAATTATCTATGAATGTATTTATTTATTATTTATTATTATTATATCTCGATTTGCGTGTCAAGTGTTTAGTTGTAGGCTTGTTAGCATTGTTTTCTTTATTGGCACATATTGATGGCGTGAGTAGACACTATGAGCATACATCATATAGAGATGTCAATATTTTACTTAGTAGTGGGTTTAGATGTAGGTTACAGAGGCCGAGCTCACCATAGATGTATTAATGCACGTGGAGCTTGGAGCACAGGTCCGTAAGACTCTCCCTTTGCTTGACTTCTACTTGACTCCCTGCATGTTGAGTTTAATTGTGTTTTAGACATACAATGACATCGGCCGTGTTTTATCAGATCCTTCCGATGTCAGGCCGTTTAGACATGATTTCTACACATGTTTAATAAAGCTACAAGGAAGAGATCCCTTGTTAGTTTTTGAATTGAAGCTCTTGAGCTGTATGGAGATATGTATGGACTGCACTTGTACTTCTTCAAACCCTATGGTAGTGTGGTGTATGAGGGTACTACATAATGGAACACGTGCATGTGCGTCGGTAATTTTTTAAGTATGTTTGTTTACCGCCCATTGTGAGGTAATTCTAATGTTTCCTAAGTTTTCATGGGTAATGGAATACCTATTTACCAGTTTGTAATAGTTATTTTTTAGACCAGCTACACTCACTAGTGACATTTTTAATATGATATATGTAGGTCTTGCAATCCTGAGTCGACTTTCGTGGGAGGATGGATAAATGCTACAATCACTTGAGCTCAGTGCAATTATTTTCTTTCTTACTTTTATTTATATTTGATGTATTTTGACAAATATTTAACAATGTCTTCCATTCTCATGACACCAAGTAGGTTGTTTCGATCTATTTTATCGATCAAGTCTTACCAACTAACAATTTTAAACATGACTCGACTCGAGTGTAACATTTCTGATTCGATTCTTAGGTGAATCAAAATCGAGGTGTTACAGTTGGTATCAAAGCCATGTCTTGGTTGATTGAGATGGGAGATTTTTGTTTTGAGCCAAGTGTGTGGAGTTGTCCTTAGGCAAGCTGACAGGTATTTCCTCAGTATTTCATATTTTTACTCAGTCAAACCTAAGCAATGCATCTTTCAGTGTTAATTGAAATTATGAGATGGATATGAAATAATGATGCTAGGATGGATCTCCCAAGCATGTCATGATAAGTTTAGAGACTCGTCCTTTTATAGTACCAGAGATTTCGACTACTTAGAGAGTTCACATATTTAGATAGCTGAAGTTGAGATGAATAGTGACGAGGTGTATTTGGAGCACCAGTGACATAGTAGCATTTGTCCATCTTTTGCATGTCACCACATTTGTCCTTCCTTGGGAAATGCTTACATTGTGAGACAAAGTTATCAAAGATGACACATACAAAGAGTTTGAAGTATGGAGACACTCACAAAGTTAGTTGGTGCATGAGTTGGACCATTGTGTGCCATAGAAACATCCATTAGGTATAGTTTGAGGCCTACTTTAAAGAACTTAGTCCTTCAGATAGCTCCTTGCGGATGGAGGATGTAACTATGCCAACAGATCCACTTAAGCACTTGTTACACTTGAAGCACAAATGAGAGTTTGGACAAATGACTTGGATAGATCACTTCCAGGAAATAATAGTGGATGTGGATGAGTAACGAGGTGGATCTATAGTCCCATAGACACTTCACCGCCTCCCCCCTCTTCCACTACGGTATGTCAAACCCAACAGTATTTTTGTCCACTCTTCAATAGACAGAGATAGGAACACATCAAGAATGAGCAAGATTACATATGACCACAAATTTAGATGGTGGTTGACCGAATTTCTCTCAATTTTCCAAGGCCAGATAAGTGATTGCTAGTGAGAACCAATCAATGCTTATGATAACAGTTACCCAAGATCCCAATAGACCAGTGTGGGCTCAACATTATCTTTCCATCATACATGTTGCCACCATGATCCATATCCCTCCAGATCAGACACGCATGGTTGGATAATCTGAGCCAAGTTGATAGTACCTACCTCTGGGGATATCAACACATGGAGATAAACATATCAGAGATAGTAATGGGTTCATGAGGTACATAATTAGGATCAGATCTTCAGCAGTTGGAAGCACAACCGCCGTCTGTGATGCACAACCTCCGTCCGTGATGCACAACCACCGTCCGAGTTGCACAACCTCCGTATGAGTAGCACAACTGCCGTCCATGATGCACAACCACTCTCTGAGTTGCCAAAGCACCAACTGTGATGCACTACCACCGACCGAATGCATACGACTGCCATCCGTGATTCACACCACCGTCCATCTATTGCACTACCACCATTCGAGTGAGTAGTTATAGTAAAAGAAAAGGCCAAGTAGTTACCTCACCTTACAAGAGGACAACTACTTGAGGGTGTTCTTAGCTTTGCATAGAGACTGCATGTCACAACATTGAGAGAAAAGTTAGGTCAGAGATTGTGGACAAGATATAGTTATGGTAATATCATCCGGGCAGAGAAAAGCTATGCATACTAGAATTATTTAGATGTGATGGCACATGATTGACTTCACCAGTCATCTTGCATACCATCACATTAACCTAATATCCTTGGGTCAGATGTGTATTGGAAGATAGTGTTAGTGACAGTCTTATAAGGATCAAACATTGTTACTGAGTCTTTTGTGGATGTATATGGACAAAGTCAGAGAATAGGGCAGTGTGACCCCCAAATGAGATGGCCACAGTGGTCAGATTGTTCAATCAGCATGACAGCAGAAGTATGAGTTATAGCCAGGGTATACCGATCATGCAGATGGTTAGACATGTAGTGTGACCTCAGCGATGGAGAGATGCTTAACGTGCATTAAAATTTTGGCATAGATGATGGGTTTAGTGAGGAAGTGTCCAATAGGGAGATAGTGTTTTCCTTGTGCTTTGCTAGCACGATTAGGTCCTTACCTTGAGACATAGGATTTAGCCTTTGCCCCAACTATAGGAGAGACCTTCGTGGTACTGTTTAGGACTTACAGTGTAGGTAGCCGATGATGAACCAGTCTGGTGGAGACAACTTCACCCCATCTTAGGAACAATACAAACAAGGACTTTAGTCAGACCAGACGATGTTGAACAAATAGTGGGACACCAGTGTATGCTCATATCATATATGTAGGCCTTGTAATCCTAAGTCAACTTTGGTGGGAGAACAGATAAATGCTACACACACTTAAGCTTAGCGGCCCATTTAGCCCAATACATGGGACTTCAGTCAGTCTGATTGTGTTCAGGGTTCGAGGCCCATTTAGCCTTCTTGCCTCGATTCCCGCCTATAGAGTCAATTTTAGGACTCAAGTCAGTTTCAACTTTAGATAGTTTCAATCTGAGCTTTTCGTCCATAAGTATAGTGTATATACTCCTATGTGAACCCCACTAGGCCACGAGTTGTCGGATGTTTAGATTGTGCCATGTGGCAAGATCTGAACCGTCCATGTCAGTCCTAGCATTCTCCCTTTGATTTTCAAGGACTTATCACATGATTTTTAGGATTTCACCTTAGCACCATGGCCGCTTTGCCATGCCGCTGGTCGTGATCGCCTCTCGGCCGGCTATTAGTTTGTACCCATCGTCACCATCGGGGCCACTGCAGTCGCTGTTGGAGACAGAGTTTTTATCACTGTTGCCACCACCTTTGGGCCATTTTTCAGCACGAACTAATGTCCTCTAGCAAAGCCAACAACCCTGACAACTTCCCCTCTCCGAGATCTTCCTTTTGAGACCGAGATCGACCAATACAACCTCTTTCAGGCCATTTTTCAGCCAACCATCGGTAGGACTCTACCAGTCGTCACCACCAGCACCTCCCCTTCTACGCCCTTTGTCAATCCCGACCTGCGGCGACCCCAACCTCACCATCGTCAGAGTTTTGCGGTGACATGCAACGACCTCCCCAACCAGCTTGTTTGCCTATGTTCGTGTTTGCCTAACCATGTTGACTCGGCCCAACTCAGTTCCGTTCAGCTCATTTAACCCAAGTCAGCTTGTTTTTCTATCGTTAAGGTAATTCGAGTACCCTTATATTACTTTAGATGTATATTCACATGATTTAGGATATTTAGATGTTATGATTATTTTTATTTATTTATTAATTTATTATTATTCATTTCATATTATTCATGTATTTATTGAGTATAATGCATGTTTATATGATTACTTATTATTATTAATGATATATTTACTTATTAATATTAGTCTTATTTATGTTTACTAAATTGTATATACACACACACACATATTTATTTATTTATTTATTTGTTCGCGTGCATGTAATTATTTGTTTGTATTTAATTATATATTTGTGTATTGTATATAGCTATGATATTATTATTATTTATGATTAATGAGTATTAACTATTTATTAAATTATTTATTGAATTATTATTTATTTATTTATTACTTATTTAAAATTTTATATATTTACTAACACGAGTATATATGATATGTACTAGTGTTTACCCGTGTATTTATATAGTATAATTATATTATTATTTTATGATTCAAGTATTATTTATGTGCATGTATTTCTTATTTATTTAATTATCTACGAGTGCATTTACTTGTTTATTTATTTATTTATTATTTATTATTATTGTATCTCTATTTGAGTGTCAAGTGATTCGTTGTAGGCTTATTAATACTGCTTATTTGTTAGGATGTATTGACGATACAAGCACACACCACAAGCATACATCATATACAGACATCAGTATTTTACTTAGCAGTGGGCTTCGATGTAGGTTACGAACTCTGAGCTCACCGTAGATGTGTCGATGCGCTTGGAGCTTAGGCCACAGGTCTGTAGGACTCTCTCTTTCCTTCATCTCTGCCTGACTCCCTACTTGTTGAGTTTAATCATCTTTCAAACGTAGGACAACATAGATAACATTTTACCAGATCCCTCCGATGTCAAGCCATTTAATCGTGTTATCTATACATGTTTAATAAAACTACAAGGATGAGATCCCTTATTGGTTTTCGAACTGAAGCTCCTGAAATATATGATACGAGCTGCTTCCCTAAACCTATTATATAAGTACGTGCATTTTTACGGATTTCACGAACAGGAAAGTGAGCAGTAGGGAGATATGTGTGGATCACACTAGTACTCATTCAAACCATTAGGTAGTGCGGTGCATGAGGTTAGGTAGTGCGGTGTATGAAGGTATTGCTTCACACATCACATTTCTTGAATTTGTGGGAGGACAGATAGATGTAACACACACTTGAGGTTAGCGCAATTATTTTCTTTCTTAATTTTATTTATATTTGATGTGTTTTGATGAATATTTAACAATGTCTTTCATTCTCATGACACTGAATAGGCTTTTTCGATCTATTTCATCGATCAAGTCATACTAACCAACAACTTTAAACTATGACTCGACTCGATCGTAACATTTCTAATTCGGTTCTTAGGTGAATCGAAATTATGATGTTACATATTTAGTCGGTGGTAGTGCATCATGGTCAGTAGTTGGGCAACTCGGATGGTAGTTGTGCATCAAAGACGACGATTGTGCTACTCAGACGGTGGTTAGGCACATATGATGGAAACAATCATGTCAGAGCCCAATAGGCATGGGTGCTCTTGGAATCTGGAGTGAACTTCGTTCCCATAAGCACTGATTAGATCCGAATAGCAATCACTGATCTGGCCTTGGCAGATCGAGTGAAATTCGGTCAACTATCTAAATCATGGTCAAAAGTAATCTTGCTCATCCTTGGTGCGTTCACGTTCGTCTGGTCATACTGAAGTTCGCCAGTCTAACCCCAGCAGTCAGACCAACCCAGCTGACCCAGCCCAGCAATTTATTTAATCCAGACCAAGTTGACTTGGCCTAACTTAGTTTGGTTCAGCGAGTTGACACGATTTAGTCTTTCGGACCATTTTAAAGACAATTACAACTAAGTTAGATAATTTAAAAATTAAAGACTCTATAAAAATCATAACGAAAAATGATTCGGAAGATGACTTAATTCAACAATTTACAGACTCTATAAACGTAGCTAAACCTACTTTACAACAACCCCTACCTTTTACAAAAAATTATTATCAAAGACCTACACCTGCTACGGTCTTATTTGAAGAAAATGTACAATCAGTCCTCAGCTATAATGGTAAATCCATATATGAATGGAACCTTGATGGATTTACTGAATACCAGATTATTATCTTATTACATAACATGTTAATGTATGCTACCATATGTAGAACAAATAATAATAATGATAGATTAATTGCAGAAATGATAATTGCGGGATTTTCTGGCCAACTAAAAGGTTGGTGGGATAATCACTTAACGCAAAATCAAAAATTAGAAATCATTAATGCTATTAAAATAGAACCTGGTACAAATCAACAAAAAGAGGATGCAGTATATACTTTAATTCAAACAATATTATGATATTTTATAGGAAGTTTAGAAGAATTAAAATCAAGATCTCAAGAATTAATCATGAATATTAAATGTCCTACATTAACCCATTTTAGATGGTATCAAGATACGTTTCTAACTTTACTCTATCAAAGGGATGATTCTAATTCAGACCTTTGGAAAGAAAGATTTATTTCTGGTCTACCCCGGTTATTTGCTGAGAAAATTAGAACAACTTTAAGAGAACAAAATAATGGAAGCATTCCTTATGAAAATTATACCTTTGGTCAATTAAAAGGTATAGTTATTGCGGAAGGCTTAAAATTATGTAATGATTTATCTTTAAGAAATCAATTGAAAAAACAAAAACTCTTAGGTCGGAAAGAACTAGGAGAATTTTGTAACCAATTTGGAACAAATTTAACTTCTCAATATGCTCCAAATACTTATTCTAAAAATAAAAATAAAAATAAAAGAATAAAAAATCTTTTATTCCTTATTATAGAAGAAGAAATAAAAGTAGAAAAGAACAACCAGAAAGAAAATCTAAAAAGAAAACTATAAGAACAAAGAAAAATAAAGATTTTGCAACTTCATCTAAACCCATAAAACCTTTAGTCTGTTGGGAATGTGGAAAACCTGGTCATACTAGAAATCAATGTAAATTACATAAAAAGATAAGAGAATTAAACATACCAGATGAAGAAAAAGAATCTTTATTAAATCTATTACAAGAACATGACTCTACTACAGAGACTTCTGAATACGAAGCCTTAGAAATTAATACTTCTGAAGAAAGTAGTAGTAGTAGTGACAATAGTTCTTGTGAATGTGAAAATTACAACACTATAATGGATTTAAATAAAATTACTATTAATGTAATTTCAGCCCAAGAAGAGTTATTATTAGATATGATTGATAATATTTCTGATAAAGAAGAAAAAAGGAAATATATGGAAAGAATCATAGAAGCTAATAAACCCCAAAAAGAAGAGAAAAGATTTAAACCTCAAACTGAAGCAATGTTAAATCCCTCCTATACGATGACTGAAGTATTAACAAGGATAAAACCTGAAAAACCAATTACTATAAATGATCTAAGAAAAGAAATAAATGAATTAAAAACAGAAATTTCTAACTTAAAAAGAAGAATAGAAATTTTAGAATTAAATAATGAAATACAAGATCATAATTCAGAAGACACTGAAGAAGAAGATTTAAAAGTTTTTGAAAATCTTAATACTTTTCATATAGGAGAATCTTCGACAAAACAGGAACCTCAACAGGAGGAAAATTATTTAAACATAATTGAACAAACAATTACTCGTAAATATGTTTTAAGAATAAAAATAATTATTAAAAATGAATTTAGTTTGGAAACGTTAGCTTTAGTTGATACTGGAGCAGATAGGAATATTATTCAAGAAGGCCTAATTCCAACTAAATATTATAAGAAAACAACTCAAACATTGTCAGCAGCCAATGAAGAAAGATTAAAAGTTAATTATAAACTATCCAATGCAGTAGTATGCATAGGAGATGTTAGAATGTATTTAACTTTTATTCTAGTAAAAAATATTGGCTCAGAAGTAATATTAGGAAATCCTTTTACAGCATTAATAGAACCTTTCTTTATAGATGATGTAGGTATTCACACTCATTTACAAGGAAAGGACATTACATTTAAATTAGAATTTCCTAAAAGACAAACATTTATTTCTGTAATGAAAAATAAACAGAAAAATAAAATTAAACAAATAACATATTTACAAGATGAAATCAATCATGTACTTTTAGAAACAAAACTAAAAACTCCAATGATTGAAAATAGAATTAAAGATATTAAAAATTTATTTGAAAAAGATTTATGTAATGACTTACCTAGTGCTTTTTGGAATAGGAAGAAACATGAAGTTTCTCTTCCATATGAAACAGGATTTACAGATAAATTAATTCCTACAAAAGCAAGACCAATACAAATGAATCAAGAATTAGTTGATTATTGTCAAAAAGAAATTAAAAAACTATTAGACAATAAATTAATTAGAGAAAGTAAATCTCCATGGTCGTGTGCAGCTTTTTATGTATATAAAGCTTCAGAAATAGAAAGAGGTGCACCAAGATTAGTTATAAATTATAAACCATTAAATAAAGTTTTGAAATGGATTAGATATCCAATTCCTAATAAAAAAGATTTACTAAAAAGATTATATCAGGCACAAATCTTTAGTAAATTTGATTTAAAGTCAGGATTCTGGCAAATCCAAATCAAAGAAGAAGATAGATATAAGACAGCCTTTAATGTCCCTTTTGGACAATATGAATGGAACGTAATGCCTTTTGGACTAAAAAACGCTCCATCTGAATTTCAAAAGATTATGAATGATATATTCTATCCATATGTGAATTTTATAATTGTTTACATAGATGATGTGTTAGTCTATAGTAATTCCATAGATCAACACTTTAAACATCTTAATCAATTTTATAAAATAGCAATCACAAATGGAATAGTCTTATCAAAACCTAAGATGAATTTAGTTCAAACAGAAATTCGATATTTAGGACATAATATTGAAAAAGGCCATATTAAACCCATACAAAGGGTATTAGAATTTTCTAATAACTTTCCTGATAAAATCCTAGATAAAAATCAATTACAAAGATTTTTAGGAAGTTTAAATTATATTTCTGAATTCTATAAAGATTTAGCTTTTGACTGTAAATTACTCTTTCAAAGATTAAAAAAGAATCCATCTCCTTGGACAGATGCTCATACAAAAGCAGTACAAAATATTAAACAGAAAAGTAAATATATACCCTGTTTAACATTACCTCATCCCACATCTTTAAAGATAGTAGAAACAGATGCCTCTGCCCTCGGATATGGGGGAATACTAAAACAACAAATCAATAATAAACCTTTTATTATTAGATTTCATTCTGGACTATGGAATGATACACAAGTCAAAATACTCAACAATTAAACAAGAAATGTTAAGCATAGTAAATTGTATATTAAAATTTCAAGATGACTTGTTAAATTCTAAATTCTTGTTGCGTATTGACTGTACAGCAGCTAAATTTATATTAGAAAAAGATGTACAAAATCTAGCATCAAAACATATCTTTGCTAGATGGCAAGCACTGTTAGCTAGTTTTGATTTTGACATCGAATATATACCTGGTTTAGCAAATTCCTTACCTGATTATCTTACTCGGGAATTTTTGCAGGGGGAATATGGACAAGGGCAAGGGAAAATGCCACTTTGGCCTATGCAACCTAAATATTCAAAGAATATACCACCGTTTTACAAAAATTACCCTTATATGCCTAATGAGGAGAACCCTGAGTTACAGCCCAATTTTAAGAATTTAAGCCCCTATATACAGAAACCAGTCTCTTACTGTCTTTGTTATCTTGAACAAACCCCAGATGTTCTAGAAACTTGTGACCCAGCCGAAATTGCAAGACATCATTTCTCACAATATTCTCATTTCCCTGTGATCTCCAGTAAGACGAGATTTTTCTATGAGTGTATATTACAAGATATGAGCTCTTGTGAGATAACCCACAGATATGCTGGCCATGAGTATGGTACTACTTTAAAATATCCTGAGGATTATGAAACGAAAATCTCCTATAGTAAACTAGTGATTCAGAAAATAGTGACTCTAGAGGAATATGGACACCCAAATACTTTCAGAAAATTCCATGTTGCAAAGCCTCCTCCTGGAATGTTTCCCACAGAATATACTTATTGGGATTATATAGAAGCTTTTGATAAAGTCTTATTATATCAAAATCCTACATCACAACACTCCTGGTTTATCCGTTGTGATCTTGATAAACCCTGTCTCATCCCTATGTGGTTTCACCAATGGTTAGGCAAGTTTGGTCCTGTTGTTGAGTATCTGCCTAAATATTATAAAACTCAGTTTGATAAGTTCTATCAAATTATTCAAACTTCTTTTAGAAATCCATTCTATTATTTTCTGCTGTATTACAGAATCCCATGGATTTTATCCTGGAACTTTTGTTTTTATACCTATGATGATCAAGGGATTCCAGTTTCCTCTCTGGCTTACAATGTGTATATTAGATGGTGGGATAAGTTTAACCGTTCTCTAGTTATTCCTAGTAGAAATGTCTTATTCAACAAGCCAGATCCTCCCTTGAGCAGTACACCTCCAGTGCCTCCACCAGCACTATCACCTAACATTTATTCATGGGTTTTAAAGTTGCAGGAAGATATGCCAAGGATGCCTGAAGATGAAGTCATGAGAATAGCTCATATGTTACACAAATATGGTGCAGTTCCGCAACCACAAGGAGTTCCTCAACCTCAAGAAGTTCTTGATGCTGTGGGCGAGAAAAACAAGCAGACTGAAGCCCCTTCATCACAATTTGGCCAATTTGCTCAGTCACCATGGAGCGGGAAAGACTTGTTTTGTCAACTATGTAAAACACATGGGCATACGGCATTACTCTGCCCAGAAGCACCGGACACAGAGTTCGATTTTGAATTAGGCCCTCGTTGTTACTGCTGTGGTCAATATGGCCATATCACCATGATGTGTCCTTCCAGGGCAAAGTCTCCTTCACCCATAGGGTCACCTACCATGGTATTGAGTCAAGAGTCTTCAACCCAAATGCCACCAAGGAAATCTTCTCCTTGGAATACTGTTCAGGCAGATGTGGGTCCCTCTGGCCCAACTGCAGAAATTATCCCTCAGACCAGAAGAACTGCTAGAGAATATAGAGACCATCTGAAAGTCTTTAATGAGCCTCCGTCATCTCCTCCCACTGGTCCCACTGGTCCCACTGGTCCCACAACTGGTCCTACTAAGGGTCCCAAGGAATCTCTTTAATAAGTGGTGGACCCCGTGGTGGACCCCACTTGTGTCTCCCCCTTCGGTTATAAATTCAGGAGTGTA
>JAURVB010012535.1:0-81508 GCA_033002965.1 Piper betle | reverse complement strand
TTCTAATAAATATATGTAATATATATATATATATATATATATATATATATATTATTAGTACAGATTTGCATGAGGACTGGGTTTGCTAAATTGGGTTAGATTCAAGTCTAGGTCAAAGTTAAAGAAATATATATTTGGGTTTGAGTTCAAGAATTTACCGGGGATATAGTTTAAAAATTCTAAACTCGGACTCGATTCAACATATAGTAGTGTGGAGCGGACTCGGAGTCGACTATATGCCAACTCAAAGTCATTTATATCGATTTTTTAATTATGTAAAAAAAAGCTATATTCATTTTTTATTTTAAATTTTATTTTTCACATAATATTTATATACATAATATATCTTCAAAAGCTTAGTATATTTTTATTATAAATAAGAATAATTATCATAATATATTTAAAATTTTGTGCATTCTAATAAATATATGTAATATATTTATTATTAGTTCAAATTTGTATGAGGATTGGGTTTGCTAAATTGGGTTAGAGTCAAGTCCACGTCTAAATTAAAGAAAAATATATTTGTGTTTGGGTTCGAGTATTTAATAAGGACATAGTTTAAAGTTCTAAACTTGGACTCAATCTAACATGTCTTAGTGTAGAGTGGACTCGAAGTCATTTACATCAATTTTTTAATTATGTAAATAAAAAATTATATTAAATTAATATATATTATTGTTTTGATATTTAAAATTGATAAATACATGATTTATATACTTAAAAATATTAATTTAACTAATAAAAAATAAAATTAATATATTTTAATAACTTTTATAAGATGACTTAAGGAGTTAATTATTAAATCAATCACCTTCTTTGACGCGGCAAGTCATAATGTCCAGTTGACCGAAAAAATATTTGGAGTTACAGAAGAGTTTTCGTGCGATTGGATTCAGCAAAACTTAGACCAAGCCAACCCGTTCTCAAGGGTACCTCCCGCACTTAGTTGAAATTCTACGTGCTTTATAAGGGAACATATGTTGGATCACCAATGTACACCAAGTGGCACAACATTACTAGCTTCATATATATATCAAATCCAGATAACATAGACTTTGAATTCATAAGTTTAATAGCATAATTCTTGACCTGCTTCAATGGTAACCATTAATAGCATCGGCGTAAACTGGCTTGTGCCCTGATCTGAGCACATGATACAACATCCTCCTCTAGAGAAGAGGACAAAGTTGATCTTCGTTGGTTATATTAAATATAAGTAAAGAAGAATACATAGAGAAGTTAAACTGGGCACATGATAGCAATATCTTCCAAAAGGCTCATCAGGGAGCCATACATTTTTAGCTTTAACTGCATGGGAAGTTAAACTGGGCACCTGTTACTCTGCACTTGAGCTTGCTGTCCCTTGTTGTTGTTATTGTTGTTGTCGTTGTTTGGAGGTCCCTGGGTCGGTGATTGTTCATTAACGTGAGCTCTATGATCTGGGTTGTCATCCTTGTCCGAGCACTGTTTTACTTGTATATCATCAAGTGCAAACGCCTCTGAAATGTTCACCACTGCCCCGTCCGATTTAATGACGTCTCGGAGCTGCTCTGGGAGTTTATGGCCTTCCTCCAACACCATCTTCTTCTTCTTGTTATCCTTGTAGATGACATACAAAATCATCTGTACGACTCCAAAGATGAATCCAAGTATGTTCGGCAGCTGCATATATATGTACTCAATTGGTAAAGAGATTAAAAATTTTTCTAGATAACTTTGTGTCAAATTTTAATAGTCAAGAGCACCCACTAACGAAATAATTATTCGCTTTTAGCGAAAAAAATTCGCGTGGAATAATAATTGATGGATGTAATTGAAGAACTTACGGCAATGTAAAAATCTCTGATGAGAAAGCCATAAGAAAACCACATGATGGCACTAAGGGTGAGGAAGAAGGACAAAAAGAAGGGCATGAACTCCACACTCTTAGTACGTATTACAAGCCTCTGTTCCTGAAATCATGATTAAGAAGTTAGTTTGTCGCACTCTAATTATAAAACATGAAAGAATTTGATTTTCTAGGTTAAAGTCTCACCATGATACTCAAGGGAGCTGCGAAAACTCTCTCGGAGAAGCCGACGCAAACCCATCCAAGAATTCGGACGCGGTTGGATCCAGACGCTAAAAAGAAAGTCAGGAGCAGGATCAGACCAAACACTCCCACGTTCAAGAGCATCAGCATTTTGGCCGTCAAAATCTGCATAGCACCACATCTTAGTAAGTTAAAAAAAAACTAATTAGATTGAATAAAACAAAATTGATTAGAATGCTTAAGTATATGTACCTTAGCCTTTCTTGGTGCGTATACCATGTACATGGCGATGTAGGCGGATTCTATAACACAGCCGACGGTGTTGATGGTGATGAGAAGGGATGCTTCTGTTTTGATGCATGCGTAGTAGATCCACAGCATTGCACTAAAAAGTGCAACTACGTAAGGCACCGACTGGAAACCTTCGGTTGATTTCTTCCTATAAACTCTATAAAACGTGGGCCTGCATGCAACAACCTATAATCGTTAGATTTGCATGTAAGGAGCTATGTATAGATTTTTGGAGTAAAAAAGACGGATTGAAGAAAGAAAGCAAAAAACGATTACTTACAGGGGAGCCAGGTACACCATAAATGAGATGATATTGCCTGCAAAATGGTGTTCATCTTGTTAGCTTAATTGCAATAACATCAATAATTTTAATATTAATGCCATTAGATTTGATTATAGAATTGTCTGTTTATACAAATAATCCAAAGCCAAATTTATAATATAGGCGCATGATAATGTTTTTTTTTATATTTTAGGAAGATAAAAAAGATAAAAATATGTGACGGCCGTCTTTAATTATGAAGTAAATCTATATCATCTCAGAACAATTTCAAACTTACGTAAGACATGAGAAGACGTATGGAAAACGTGAAGAACGTTACTTTCCTTCCGAGACAAAGCAATGAGAAGATCATGAAAACAAAAAAAGGGACGGAAAGCATGAAGTTGGTTATATTATTTTCCTTCTTTTGAGAAGCTATGTGATGGTGAACTGACAAAATGTAGCCCAAAAATGAGGAATCAGAGCTTAAAAAGCTGTGGAAAAAGGAGCAAAAGTTTGCAGCTTGCAAGGATTAGATGATTTCATGTCTTACCGTAAACTGAAAGGATTATTACACCAAATGTATATAAATACAGGAAAATGGGAAGAAATAAAATTCTATCACAAACTTATCGATTGGATCGAGTAAGCTGATGAACGAATACCATTATTATCAAGAACAGTTCTGGGTAACCAATCTGCATGCATGATATAAGGGGGAAACATGTTAAAGCTAGGCCAATTTCATTTTTTGAGATGAAAATTTTTTTATGTTTTATATTGCTAGCAATGAATCAACTGATTATGAACAAAATATGCAGAAGATTGCCATGAAAGCCAGCTCCTTCATCGCATCGATATATACCTAATAGACCAAATATAAAAGCCCATGGATGTTGGATGGTGAAGAGGGCCATTTCGCTGGGTAGTGATCGCCGCCAAAAACTGAGCAGATAACAACTCAAGCAATGGAGCAATGCTGCTATCAATCAGGCCAAAAGAAACTCTCTCTCACTTCCGTCCTTCCTTGTGAAAAACAAGGAGGAGAACTAGAGAAAGGAGATGGCCTGATACAATACAAGCTGGGAAATATGATGCGACATAGTGAATTGAGAAGGTGGTTTAAATAGGAGAAGGGCAAAGCTATAGCTGAGTTGTTGGCTGTGGCTACTAGCTAGCCAGGGTGGCCTCCTATCATATTCTCTGCCTATACATATTGTATTACAGGATGAAGAAGAAAAGAAAAATGAAAAATAAAATCATGGGTATATGAGCAAATGTCCAGTAGAGTACCGCAGCTTTCTTCCTTTTCACCGACATCTTGGAGTTATTGGGACACACAAGGAGGAGTGGAGAATAACTGGAGCTGATTGTACAACCGAATACAACCGAATTACAGGTGGAGTTGCAGAGTGTGGTACGTTACCCAGAAATGGGCAGGGAGAAGAGGCAAGGTGGACTTCCACGTGGACCCACTTCACTATATGGTAATGATGCTACCTCTCCTTCTCCTACTTTAGCTTTTCTGCCGTTTTCATTTTGCAGGCTTAACTGGCCACTCACACCAACCTTTTGTTTCATCTCCACGTCAGACCTTTCTTCTCCCTCCCCACTTGATTAAGATAATCTCTTCTTTACTTCTCCTGATAATTTAAACATTTTTTTAATCTAAAAACTCTATATCCATGGATTCCAGACTCAAATTCCATGATTATATTTGACTCCTCAAGTTAAATAATAAAAATTATTAAAATATATTATTTTTCTTTACAATTTAATGAGATCAATATTAAAAAAATATTAATTAATCATCTATTTATCAATTTTTAGTGTTAAAGTGAACAATACATTGAAGGTAGATGTATAAATGACTCTGAGGTAGACTCTATGCAGAGTTGATTTAGCATTAAAGATAGATGTATAAATGACCTTAAACCTCAAACCCTAAACTCTATTTAAAGTCGATTTTGCTACTCCATTTCTTATCAAGTTATGTCCGAGTCTAGTTTTTAAACTATTCTTCTTTCCACTTAAATCATGCAAATAAATAATAGAAGTTGTTACATACTGCACTGATCTTATTAGTTAATGAAGAGTTTTAAATGATTACCAATCATCAGTTCTGATGATCCTCGCTTTAATTTAAGGCTAATTGATTGATGGAGTGCATGGAACCATGTCTGTATCGTCATAATTAAATATAAATCGATTGATGTTAGCTATAAAATGAACTTTTAGAGTCAATATTATAAAATATAACCCGAAAAATATAAAAAGATAGTAAAATACCATAAAATAAATTAATCAAGTTCTAATGGTTTAGTTTATTTTATGGTATTTAAATTTATTTTTTTCAAAATTTTTGAAATGTATCTCGTAATATTGACTCGACTCAGGAGCGAGTCAAAGTTTTTATTATGAAATTATTTTTTTAAAAAAATTATTTCATAATATTAATTTGAGTTGTGAGGAAGTCAAATATTTATTACGAAATTATTTTATTTTATTTTTTAAATTCATTTAGTATATTGATTCAAAGTCGGGAGCGAGTCAAATGTTTATTACAAAATTGCCATTGCCCTTTCCTTCCCCGTCTGTTTTGCCACTACCGCCCCACCACCGGCCTCGCCACCGGCGACCTCGCCGTCCGCAGCTTGCTGCCTTCCTGACTCTTCCCCAGGCCTGGACGGCGTACGCCCGTGCAGCACATCCAAGCGGCCCCTCTGCACAGCTCGCATTCTTGCCACCACTACCATGGCCCCTCTACCCAGATCTCGTCGACGATCGAGCGGATCTCACCATCGCCGCCGAGGGAGAGGGGGATGAGGAGGCTGTCGATGTTGGCGGCAACGACGTCGGCGGTGGAGACGGAGCAGATCTTGAGGCAAGCAATCAGAGGAACCTCTGTTTTTGGCTAACAGGGGCCGCCGGCGGATCTTGAGGCAAGCTGGCGGCAGGCTGGTGGCGGGTGGCGAAGGGGTTTGAGGGGCGGCGGTTTTCTGCGAGCCCCTGACCGTGCAGCGTGCAGCGTGCGGCGGTGATTGACTCACCGGCGGGAAACAGAGGAAGCGGGAAACATCGCTTCCTTCGGCTGTGTTTTATTTTTATGGTGGGTTTTAATTCCAGCCGTTGGATTGAATCCAACAGTTGGAATCAAACTGCAGCACAGCCAAGCAGTACAGGAAACTTATTTCCATATATATATATATATATATATATATATATACACGTGTGTGTCTCTCCTCGTAACTGCTTTAATCTACGAGCGCAACTAATAAGAGAATAATAAGCCAGGTGATAAAGTATATATGTATAAGATGCTTTGGCCACTTTTTTTGAAGTGAACGAATGTCTTTCTCACGCAGAAATTGTGCTGCCTTTCTCAATTGATTTATTCCGATTTTTCGTCGATTAGCGATGAAAGCTTGTGCTGCATTTCATGGATCCGTTTTGTATGTTTTGTATGAGCTTGGCAACAGACGAAGCAATTTAGTTTTTCATATTGTTCATCTTATATACGTCTGGGAACAACCTCCCAATCTTGATTCTCACGATCATCTGTTGACAATGCCGATGGTTGCTTATGGATGGCTAGTTAATTATATATGAACCCGTTATATATGTAACCTAGACACTTGGAAACCCTAGCAGTTACTTGTGAAGAAGTTGTTTCACTGGTGCAAGGAATAATCCCTGCCGGCCAATAGCACTTGCTGGAAGGGAAAGTGAACACTGAATCATGGCCTCTTCAATATGGTGCAAGAATATCAGATCAAGAGTGGCAATAAAACAAAAATTAAGTACAAAGTTGGCGAACAGTTGCAACCTACGTACAGCTAAAATTGTGACGTTATAATTCTAGTTGTACAGTATTTTCTTCATAAGAGTGCATCGTACATTCATGTTCTGCATGCCTCAGATCTTCATGCTTATGAGCATGAAACGGATGTAGCAACTACATGCAGATCAAAATGTTTGGTTTCTGACTTTCGTGTGTTATTAAGGATATGCCCTGCTTAGTATAGTTGATCAATCAAGTGAAGAATATATCAGCAAACGTCTCATATGAAGCTTAGCTAGCTACAGCCAGTTGTACAGAGAGAAGAACGTAGGGTGGCAATTGGCAAAGCTAGCCCGCAAAGCATGCCCAAATCCCGACCGCGTGTTCGCATGGAGCTATCCTCCTCGATCGTTTGCGTGCGTTACATTCATGTACCATTCCAATCTTTAGGATGAATTATATGTCGTTTTGAAAATTTTTTAATGATGTCTATCCTGTTACATCATACATTTGAGTAGTATAAAACACGCATGTCATTTCCTCCCAGCTGGGCCGCACCACAATAGGATGTTAGTTTTCTAATCTCTATTATATGGTCCTAACGTTAATTCTAATAATATTTTGAAAGTTTTTATGGTGTTTATTTGAACTGGTAGTTATTAAAGGGCATATATCCTTTGATGAAAAAAGTTATGTATATGATAGTGAATCGGTGGTTCTTGGTTCCTAAATCTATTTTCTCGGAACTTTCATCTCCTGGGATAGTGAAAAATTAGAAAAAGATTTGTAATATATGTTTCTATTTGTTATTTAATATAGTGAGATCAATATGGCAGAAGGAGACACATGTTTTATTTGTAATTTAATATAGAGAGATTGATACTTGAAAATTTAGTTTTGTTTTATTTAGGAAACTTTAAATCTGGTTACAGCACAAATTAACAACTCATCACTTGGCCACTGGGTTAGTACAATGGGTATATATGCAACTCATGATATGGATATAAGCAAGATCATTATCTCTTACAGAAAAATCAAGCTGGTAAATTAAAAGAATCTCTTTGAAAAGTTGAACCTTCTTTTTTTCAGCCAATCTCCATGTATGTAATATTCCACAACCGTCCATTAGTTCTATGAGGTATGACACAGCTAGCCAAGTGAGCGAAACTATTTGCAAGCTGGCTACTGATATTTTGCTAGCTATGGTCTCAATTTCTGAGTGGATAAATGGATGATGAAGGGCTCTGCCTTTGTTTAGAAGTTGGGTGAAGCACAAATGGGACACTTCTATGGTTCTTCGTCTTGCTGGAGTTGAAGCTGCATATACCTACCTCGTTGATGCACCCCTCATATCTACGTGTTTGTCATTTCAAAAGTGGAGCATCGACTCGAGAGTCAACCTTCCTTTAACGTCGTTGTCGATTGTGTCCGATGAACTGTATCCCTCTGGGATATCCCACACATTTGGAAAAAAGAGTGTTCTGAATCTTGTAACAAATTGGCAAAGCTTTTTACTTAATAAGCAAAGATTTAGAAAGATGTGTAGTTGATGCAAAACAAAATGATAGAACTAGCTGGAATATTGTGTGGTTTGTTGTTTTACACAAAAATATGCAGGAAGTCATGGACTCACGGTGAAGGACAGCCGACTTGCCTATTGTTGGTTAATGGAAGTGAAGCTTTTAAAAAGCTTTGGAAAAAATATTGAAGCTTTTAAAAAGTAAGTTATCTGTAGCCTCCGTAAGCGATGCAACGCAAGAACCACGGCCTGCATTTAGCCTCCCGACATAATGTTTATTTTAAAGAACATAAATTGAAATACTCAAGTGTTAATATTTCTTTAATATGATTTGATTATCAATCAAATGATAGAATCATGAACTACATTATGTTGTACCACTGTTACTGTGTCGGCAAGGTTCAAGTATTTGTGATATCATGCAAATAGTTTTAAGACAGTACCATAAGGTTATGGATTTTTGAAATAATCCATATTATCATGTCCTAACTTATACTATGTATGACGACATGCAAAAGACCCTTATCAAGAACCCTAAATAGTATTAGTTAATTTCACAAAGGTGCTGTTAACTAACGAGTCACAAAACAACATGGCCTAGCATGTTAATTAACGAGTCAACAAAACAATGATCGAAACCAAACCATTAAGGTTGAACCCACCTTAGGCTCGGTCTTGGATACATTGATCATTGTTGTAAAACTGATAGGAATTAGTAATTGAATTGGATTTTTAAAACTTTGAATCAAATTGTTTCAAACCATTTCATGACTGATTCATGGCTTATTTGGATCATTAAATTTAATAAAATTAAAAATATATTTGTATGAGAATTAATTTTTTGAGGATACTAAAATTAAAATAAACAATAATATTGAAATAAAACTTTTCTTTAAATTATATTTGATTATAAAATAAAGTATTCTTAAGCAAGTTTTATAAACTTTAAAGTACTAAATATCATATATACATAGGAAGAAAATGTAAGGAATAAAATAATTGTAAGGTGAAATATTCTCTTTTATTTTATATATATTATATCTTTATCTATTGTATGTTTGTTTAATATTAAAATAATAAAATTTGGCAAGAATGGTGATTCATGAATCGTTTATGTATTACTCAAATTTAGTTTGTACAATGCAAAAACCAATTAGTGATTTAATTTAGATATTTTTTTTACTCAGATTTTACCCAATCGGGTCAAAGTGGTTTTCACAACAATGACATTGGCTGGTCGGCGATGAGACCCGGCGAAATCTGGCTGTGGTTTTAGTTTGTGGTCCAGAGCTAGGTTGGGTTACAGACTGAAATTGCAGCTGCATGGAATGGGTCGGCTCTGCGGTGTCCTAACTGTAAGTCGGCCAGACCAGCTAGATCTTGTCTCAGCTTAGTTAGGGCCCAAGTTAGAAGAAAAGAGGAATGCAGCTTGGGGAGGGTGGAAGGGCTGGTTTTAGGGTTTGAAACAAAAGGTCCAATGGGCTTGGGTTTTGGTGGGCTGGGGCATGATATGAATGGATCAGGTTGTACCCCTAAACATGTTTCACCGTCACACGGTTACACAAGATAAACAAGTTGAACAAGATGCGAGTAAGCTTGAAATATATCCCTCATTATCAGTGCTAGATAAGAACTTGTGATGGGCTAAGAGGTGGCAACATTGGCCAATATATATGTATATATATTAAAAAAACACTAGCAACTCGGCCGACAGTGCCAGATTTGTTCGCGCCCGACCTGATTCAGGTTTCGAATATTCAGGGTATCAAAATTTGGCCAGAAAAAATGGGAAAATTTATGAGTTATGCCTCAATAACTTATATGAACTATATATTTAATTTGAACACAAAATAATATTTTTTTAGCTAAAACCTTTAACTAGCAAGCATCAACATACATGGCTTGAAGAAAGACATTCAATTCTGCTGCTTCTGCATCTCTAACTCCGGGCGTGGTTCCATGGTCTGCAAAAAGGATCTGATTATTGGCTGCAATTACAATGATTCCCCAGGAGGGAATATTACTCTTAAAACCAGCATCAAAGAATATATATGTTTTAAATCCAGAAAATAATGATCTTGATTTGTGAAATTGGGAGGTCAGAGAAGACTCCAAGTCCATCTCATCAGGTGAATTAGTCCTCTTAAAGTATAGGAATATGTAGTGTATCTGAATCTGCACTTTTCAATCAGGGAGCATGATTGAGAAGTAGAATGAAGGAGCTCATTCCTAATTTTCCAAATCTCGTCAATAAGAATCATATATTGAGCAACCACATTCACTCCTCGAGGAACCATGTAAAATAAATAGAAGAAACTCTTTTTCTGATAATCTTGATAATTACATGTTTGTATACAAGGTGTTTATATAAGGAAGATGCAGCTCGTTACAACAATAAAATCACGTAAAATGAGGTTAATAGAACATATTCTATATGCAAAATATCTGAACTACAGACTCGTTCAATCTCTAACACACCCCGAGCGTGAGGATTGAAAACGCCTAACTTGGATAGAAGAAATTCACATTGTCGCCGACCCAAAGCTTTTGTGAAAATGTCTGCTAATTGATGCTTTGAGGTAACATGTGTTACCAGCTTGAATGCAATCTCGCACAAAATGGCAATTAACTTCAATATGTTTTGTGCCTTCGTGAAAAACAGGATTAGCAGCTATTTGAAGTGCTGATTGATAATCACAATGAAGATTAATGGGCTGTAAGTGATTAACACCAAGAGTTTGTAACAGCCGTTTTAACCAAATAAGCTCACTTATAGCATCTGCCATCGCTCGATATTCTGCCTCAGCAGAAGATCGAGAAACAGCACCTTGTTTCTTGGTCTTCCATGAAATTGGAAAAGAGCCGAGAGTGATAAAATATCCCGTAACAGATCGTCGTGTCATAGGACAGGCTGCCCAGTCAGAATCGCAATAGGTCATTGGAGTTTTGACGTACAACTATGTCATTGAACAAGATTTCATCTTGGTCATCTAATATGGGTTCGATAACTAGATAGGGAGGTGAAGAGTGAGACTCAACAAATGGAAATTGATCTTCATGAAATATAACATGGCGAGTGGAAAAAATGCGACGAGTAGAAAGATCATATACACGCCATCCTTTCTGACCATGTGGGTAGCCAATGAAGATTCATCTTGATGCACGCACATCAAATTTGTGCGAGATATCAGGGTGATTGTGTGCAAAACATAGACACCCAAAAACACGCAAATGACCATAAGATAGTGGTTTATTAATTATCTCATATGCTGTTTTTTCTGATAAAATTGAGCTTGGTGTATAATTGATAAGGTTGGCAGCTGTAAGAACACATTTGCCCCAAAAACATAAGGGCGAATTAGCTTGGAAACGAAGTGACCGACCAATATCAAGTAAATGCTGGTGTTTTCGTTCCACTCTCCCATTTTGTTGAGGAGCAACAATGCAAGAGGTCTGGTGAAAGATACCATTGTCACGCATGTACGATTGCATGTTAAAACAAGTAAATTCAGACCCACTGTTACTTCAAATTTGTTGGATACGATTAGGGCTGCTAATTGAGCGAGCCAGTTCGTGTGCATTCAGCGTTCGGCTCGGCTCGCCTCAACTCGACTCAAAACATAATATTTAAATGCTCGAGCTCGAACTCGAACTCAAATCTTACGAGCCGAACTTGAGCAAGTCCGTGATTTGACTTGGCTCGGTTATAACTCGAATTCAACTAGAACTCAACTCGTAGCTCGATTCAAACTCAACTCGATAAAATAATATAATAATATAGTCTTATATTATATATATATATATATATATATATAATATAATAACAAAAAAATGAGATAGTTGAGATGGTAAGTATTAAAGTTGATGACCTTAAGGTTGTGGGGTTCAATTTACATTGATTGCATTTTTTTAAGTGAGGTGCTTTTGCTTTTAATCGAGTCGGTTTCGAGTTCACAACGAGCTAGATTCGAGCTCGAAAAATTAAACAATTTAAGTGTATTCGAGCTCGAGTCGAGCTCGAACATATAAAAGATATTCGAGTCGAACTCAAGCATGTATGTTCAAAACTTGTTCTGATCTCGAGTCCAGTTTGAACGAATTTCGAACTATTTGAACCGAGTTCGAACACAAATTGAGTTCGGCTCGCTCACTTCGTTTAGCACTCCTAGATACAATGAGAAAATTGGTTTTAAACCAAAGCACAAAATGTCACAAAATGAGTATAAGCTTCCGATTTATGTGCCTCGACTATAATCATCTACAATGGCGAGAAAATAATGTGCCCCGAATTTTGACGTTGTATGATAACGACGGCACACATCACAATGAATTAAAGTAAATGATTTCAATGCTTTATTAATACTTAAAGGAAAAGACAATCTAGGCTGTTTAGCACGATGACAAACCTCATAAGAGGAAAAGTCTAAATTATTAAAAGAGCTAGATAAAAAAGACAAATTACGTAAATGAGGATGCTTCATCCCCTGATGCCAAATGGCTGGTTCAATTATTTTAGCTACAGCGGAAATAGATGGAGTGCACCCTGTTAAGTAATAAACTCCATTATGCACTTCACCCATACCGATCACTGTCCGGTGGCTGGGTCGAAAAAATATTGAATATAGTGTCAAATCTCTATGAGAGTGATGACTAGCATATACGTGAATTTCTTATATCTTTTAAAGTAGCTAGTTATTTTAGAGTGAACCCTATGAACCTATTTTTACATTGTATCAGAGTCAACCTACTGGTGGGATTCCTCACATGTAGTTGCACTTGTTAAAGCCTATGAATGACAAGCCCAACATGGTGTAGAGGTAGTTATGCAGCCGCACGTGAATGCTCACGTGAAAAGCCTAATAGTGCATGGGACTATTGAATGTAATTTTATATCTCTATAAAGAAAAGGGTGGGGACTAATATAAACGTGAGTCTAAAATAGCTAGTTATTTTAGAGTGATGCCCATGTACCCAAGTCTAAAATAGCTAGTTATTTTAGAGTGATGCCCATGTACCCATTTTCACAAAAATAAGTATGCAATCTAAGTCTTGTATCAATTGACGTATTGAAATTAGATTGCAATGAAACCCCACTAAATGCAAGACATTAAAAAGGGTAAGGCGAGGATTTAGAGTGACGATGGAAGTTTTAAGAACTGGAATAGAACAACTATTGGGCAAAAGAACCGTTGAAACATGAGGCTGAGACAATGGTGCTAGGGATGAGAGATCTGCCTTGGTCATGTGGTCTGATGCTCCAGTGTCCAAAATATCCGACGAAGACTTATCAGCATGAACATCACTTTAATTACGATTGCTACTATTCAAAATTGAGAGAAGCTGATCATATTGTGCTTTGGAGAGATGAGAGAAAGGGAATGCATCATATTGCTGGGTTTCCCATACCCATTCGCATTTAAAAAACCAATAGTCAATTTTTTGACTTTTCGTTTAACATAGGTTGGTGTTTTGTATACCTATGTGTGATTATGTCATTTTTTATAGAAAAAATAATGAGGTGACTTTTAATTCCACTCATATTCTTCAATACGAAAGAGATTTTGTTGATAGTAAACATAACATCTTCTTAAGAGTTTTTGAGCACATTTGACTCATAAAATGAGAATTTTGGAGAAATTTTTCATTATCTCAAGTTGACGTAATCCAAGGTGTGAAGTTGATCCATATTTTTTGAGGTGTATGTTATTTTCTTAAGTTGTCATATATTGTTTTTCTTAAGGCCTGAAATTTTGAGATCTTATTGTTAATTTGATTTTGTGTTGAGTGAGTTTTTTCAAATTGTACTTTCGATACTTGATTGATTGTAAGAGACTTTCTTAATCAAAGTTGATCAATTAAGTTAGTTTTCTTTTCTCTAATTTGGAAGAAATCTTTCATCCATTTTTATCTTATATTTGTTTTCATTTCATCTTAAGTCTTTGAGTTATAGTCCACCATTGAATGCTACTTTATTTGTGACTGATGAAGGGAAAACTTCTTCAATTTCTCCTCCTTTTCCTACTGTTAAGGCTGAGTCGAGTGTCATAGCTAAATGAATTAAGATGGACAGAAAGTGCATGACTTTGGTCTGATACGGTAAGAACAGAATGTATATAATCATGTGACCAGAACAAAGACTGTCAAGGAGCTTTGAGATAAGCTCTTATATATGTATGAGATAGACAATCCTGGAAACATAAACTTGTTAGTCAAAAAGTTGATAAATCATCAATGAGATGGAAGGTATATTAAATCAATTCTCTAGTTTGAATATGCCTCTTGATAATGCTTGGCAAGTTTGCTATTATTGAATACTTTACTAGAGTCTTAAGAACCTTTGGTTATTTCTTTAAATAATTTTGACAAGCAATTAACTTTTGAAATAGTTTCAAGTTTTCTCTTGAGCGAAGAGGTGAGAAAGAAAACACAACAAGTAACATTCTCTAATTTATCTTAAATTTTGGTTTCTGAAGATAGTTCTCGGGAAAATCGAAAAGTAGGAATCCAGATAAAAAAAACAAGAGTAGATGAAGGTCTAAATCCAGAAACAAGACCTTCAAGTGCTTTTATTGTGATAAGATGGCCATAAGACATAGAACTGTTACAAATATAAGAAAGATCTAAAAGATGGAAAACTTTTTGACAATAAGGGTGAAGATGATAAAGCTACCAATGTTGTAATAGAAGATGTACTAATCATGATTGATGATGAAAATAGCAGCTTGATAACTAATGATGATACTAGTTGGGCGATTGATCATGGTGCCTCGTTTTATGCTACCCCATGTAGAGATTTCTTCAATACTTATGTGACACTTGATCTAGGTATCGTGAAGTTGAGCAATAATGAGATTTCTCAAAATTATTGGTCATGGTGATGTCTATATTGTGACCGATTCTGGTTGAATTTTTTTTGAAAAATGTGCATTATATTCTTGATTTACGATTGAATTTGATATCAACAGGTGTGTTGAACGATGAAGGGTCTATATTTCACAATTCTAATGTCACTTATGGAAATTGGTGAAAGGATCTCTAGTGGTTTCAAAAGGGAAGAAGTGTGATGGTCTTGATAAGACTACATCTAGTCTGATTCATGACTTGCATCTACTACTCTTACAGCTAATTTGTGGCATATGAGATTGGGACACATAAGTGAGAAGGCGCTAGAGTTTTTGAAGAAGAAAAATCATCTTCTACAACTTGATGAGACAACACTAGGCTCTTGTAATCATTGTTTGGTTGGAAAACAATATATGGCTTCTTCTATATCAACTGACAAGAGGAAGACTCATATGCTTGAACTTATACATTCTGATGTGTGTGGTTCAATAGAGATGAAATCTCTTGGTTGAGCATTTTATTTTGTCACTGTTATTGATGATGCTTCAAGAAAGGTATGATATTATTTTTTGAAGAATGAAAGTGATGTTTTAATACTTTCAAATCATTTCATGTTCTTGCAGAGAAAGAAACAAGGAAGATTTTGGAATGGTTGATAAGTGATAATAGAGGTGAATATTGCTCTAATGAGTTTCAGGTTTATTGTGACAAACATGACATTCGGCATAAGAAGATTGTTCCATATACTCCAGAGAGGATAAACAAAACAATTCAATTAAGGGTTAGGACTATGCTTTCTAAAGCAAAATTACCTAAAGGTTTTTGGGTTAAAGTTGTTTGTACTGCTTCTTATTTAATTAACAGGTCTCCTACACTTGGTTTAGGTAGCGATGTTCCACAAAAAGTTTGAAATGGTCAGAAGGTAAAATACACTCATTTAAGGGTGTTTGCTTGTAAAGCTTTTGTACATATGCCCATGGAACTAAGGTTTAAGCTTGATGCTAGGGCATTGGAATACATATTTTTGGGTTATGGGGATAAAGAGTTTGGTTTCAGAAGAAGAAGAAGGTTGTTTGAAGTCGGGATGTGGTGTTTCGAGAGAAGATGGAGGATTTGGGGAATAAAACTAGTACCCAAAGTGATTCCCAGGATTATGTTATGAAGGTTAAGACTTTATCTGCTCCTTTAACGGTTGTAGAGGACTTGTTCAAGATCTTGCTGAACAAATTGATGAGAAGCCAGAGAAGACATTCCTATTTCCTTGCCTAGTGACGGTGAAGGTGAGATGAATGATATTACTAATGATATAGTTCCTGATATTGTTGATGAATAGATACATGATGGTGATTAGGTTATTGATCAAGGGGAGGCTAATGCTATTAGAACAAAATCTGGTAGAGTTATTAAGTAATTCACAAAGTGTCTAATGTCTACTTATGGGGAGGCTGATGCTACTAAAACAAAATCTGGTAGATTATTAAGCCATCCACAAGTATCTAACGTCTACTTATGTGACACTCACAGAAAGTGGTGAACTTGAAGACTTCTACAAGGAGAAAGACAAAAGGGTAAGTACCATGGAAGATAAACTAAAGTCATCGCATGAGAACAAGACCTATGAGCTTGTGATTTTTCCTGATGGAAAAAAGCCTTGAAGAACAAATGAGTTTATCGACTTAAGCATGAAGAAGGTAACTCATAACCAAGGTACAAGGTAAGACTTGTTCAAAAGCTTTCAGGCAAAAGAAAGGTATGGACATTAATAAAATTTTCTTACCTATTGTAAAAATATCTCAATCTATTGTGTAATAGGTTTAGTTGCAGGTATGGATTTGGAGGTTGAACAGTTGGATGTGAAAACTGCATTTCTCTATGGTGATCATAATGAAACAATCTATATAGAACAACCTGAGGGTTTTGTGGGCAAGGAAAAAAAATAGATAGTGTGCAAATTGAAAAAATGTTTGTATGACCTCAAGCAAGCTCCCAAACAATGATACAAGAAGTTTGATTCTTTTATGGAGAGTCAAAGCTACAACAAAACTATTTCAGACCATTGTGCATTTATCAAGAAATTTGGGGAGAATGACTTTATCATTTTGCTTCTTTATATTGATGATATGTTGATTCTTAAGTAGGATAAATCAAAAATTGTAGATTTGAAGAAACGTTTGGGCAAATCCTTTACTATGAAGGATTTGGGTCCAACTAGGCAAATTCTAAGAGTTTGGTTATCCTAAGAGAAATAAAGAAGCAAATTCTAGGAATTGAGTGCTTCAACATGAAAGAAGTCAAGTTGGTTGTTGTTCCACTTGGAGCTCAATTCAAATTGAAGAGGGTGAGCTAAGTGAAAGAGAGGTATATGAGATGAAGAAGACCCCCTTATGCATCTGTTGTAGGGAATCTTATGTATGCTATAATTTGTAGTAGATTGGACATTGCGTATGCTGTCGGGGCAATAAGTAGAAATTTATTTAATCTAGGCAAAGAACATTGACAAGTAGTTAAGTGGATATTGAGATATTTGAAAGATATTTCTAAGCTATGTTTATACTTTGGGGGAGGTAAGCTTATATTATCATGTTATATTGATGTAGATATAACTAGTGATCTCTAAGAGGTCTACTTCTGAGGTGGTTACTGCTTTTGCTGGTGGTGCTATTTCTTAGCAATCGAAATTACAAAAGTGTGTTGTTCTATCTACAA
Organism: Piper betle; assembly: GCA_033002965.1. Classification (NCBI taxonomy): domain Eukaryota; kingdom Viridiplantae; phylum Streptophyta; class Magnoliopsida; order Piperales; family Piperaceae; genus Piper; species Piper betle. Next base: position 64,071 of record JAURVB010012535.1, on the reverse strand, counting down.
CTAAAGCTGAATTCTTTATAGCTACAACAACTTGCAAAGATGTTCTATAGTTGAAAAGATTTCTAAATGAAACTGAGGTAAGTTAACATAAGTATGAGGTACTTTGTGATAGTCAAAGTTCTATACATTTGAATAAAAACTCTAGTTTTCATTCAAAGAGTAAACACATACGTGTTTTATATCATTGAGTTAGAGATGTGTTGGAGAAAGTTATTAGAGTTGAACAAGGTTCACATTAACAAAAATGTGTCATATATGTTGACCAAGATTGTGATGAAGGACAAATATTTATTTTGTCAAAGTTGAGTTTATGGAGAACTTTGCCACCAATTATATTTAGTTAGCTCATGGATTCATGAATGAGAGAATTTGTTGGGTTTTCCTCACCCATTCGTATTAAAAATTCAATAGTCAATTTTTTTGACTTTTCGTTTATTACACTAATGGTTGGTATTTCATATATGTGTGATTACGTTGGATTGTGAGATCTCTTCAATTTAGTCTCGCATATAATACATACTAAGGTAAGATCATGTTTATAAGTGAGAATGAACTATAGAGTTTTAACTTGGTTAACTACTTTTGAAGAGATGACTTAGTCCACTACGTTGGACTTTGGGCCGGGTTATTACAAATAGTATCAGAGCTTCCTGGTTCTATATTAATGGTGGGCTAGACTATGGATATTGGATAAGCTGTAGGTCACGAGCCAAAGAAGGTCGTTGGCTGGGGCTAACATCAAGCTAAGTATAGAAATTTTGGGGACAAAATTACTTAAAGTGAGTAGATTGTGAAATCTATTGATTTAGTCATACATCTAATATCTAATGGGGTAATCTCTAAGTGGGAATAGACTATAGATTTTTTAACTTGATTAACCAGTTTTGAAGAGATAACTTAGTCCATTACATTGCACTTTAAGCCAAGTCATTACAAATTTCTTTTTAATAGAAGTTTAATAAGGTGACTTTTAATTTCACTTATATTCTTATAAATGAAAGCAAATTTAGTTGGTCTTAAAAAATATTTTCTGAAGAGTTTTTTAACACATTTGGGTCATAAATGTAGAGTTTTAAAAAAAATTTATCATCTCAAGTTGAAATTTGGGGTTATAATCCAAGTTGTGGAGTTGATTAATATTTCTTTGAGGTATATTTTATTTTCTCGAATTCTCGTATATTGTCTTTTTTAAGAGTTGTAATTTTCAGATTTTATTGTTGGTTTGATTTGTGATAAGAGAGTTTTTACAAATTATATTTTCAATACTTGTAAGAGAGTTTTTTAATTAAAGTTAGATCGAATAAGTTGATTTTTTTCCTAATTTTGGAAGAAAGTTTTAATCTATTTTTATTTTGGTATCTACTATTCAATTTTTTTTTGAGAGAAAATATTTTTTAGAATGATTTGGCTCGCTGGAATATTTGCAGAGTTCGTAGACTTCCCAGCAAACTTCTTGTCTCCTTTCTTCTGGTCCCACTTTGGAGGAAATCCAATTAATTGAAAGCAACGAGACATAACATGTCCATTCTTTCCACAGCGTTCACATTTACCATGAGCTCCTTTGATTGGTGCTTTCGCCACATTAGCAGAAGCAGACTGAGCGAATAGAGCAGCAACATCAGGCTTGGTGTGGCGAGTGGAAGACACCGTTTGTTGGCGTTCTTCAACAATGTTATAAGCATCACTCAAACCCATAAGAAATTGGTGAACTAGTTCTTCTCAAGTTCAAGAACAAATTATTTTGCTGCACCACAAGAGCAAACAGGGACATTGCTTAGGGTGTAAGCTCCTCCGACTGAGCCTTGAACTTTGTGTAATAGGCTGCAACAGAGGGACCACCTTGCTGAAGTAAACTGAGTTCACGCTTTAATTGGTGAATTCTAGGTCCATTACCTTGAGAAAACCGATCAAGAAGATCATCCCACATAGCCTTGGCAGAGTCTGCATACGCCACACTATCATGGAATTCCTTGGAAAGGGTAATAAAAATCCATGACAGCACCATTGAGTTGGACTTGTCCCATGCAGCAACATCTGAAGGGGGTTGCCGGTCGAGGAAGAGTAACGTCAACAAAACCAAACTTATTTTTGGCGTAATGCATTCGACATCGCACGCGACAAAGAGCCATAATTGACCTCCGTGAGAAGACATGTTACGAGCACATTGCCAGGGTCATCAGAAGTATCCAAGTAACAAGGACAAGAGACATCAACCATTGATGCTTTTGAGAGCAAGGACTGCCATGAGTGGAAAGATAAAAAATATGTATGCCTCTAAGCTCTGATACCATATAAAATAAATAGAAGAAACTCTTTTTCTAATAATCTTGATAATTACATATTTGTATACAAGGTTAACAGAAAATATTCTATATGCAATATATCTTCACAGATGATAACTGAACTAAAGATTCGTTCAATCTCTAACATAACTGAACATACTCAATGCAGCTTTTAATAATGTCATCTGAAGAAATGCAAGAAATATTATCCAATCTTATATAAGCTAACAAGAACATAGCAGCTCTTGTAACGTGGCATCCATAAAATAAATGTGAAGAGGATTTACAATCACTCTTACAAAGAGACATTCCATGAAGGAACTTCGATCTTTCTTTTGTTAAATTGTCCATCGTGTCGAGGTAGTTGTTCACTAATTTCCATCCAAGGATGAGCAACCTTGGTGGAAGCCTAATCCTCCACCATTTCTTCCAATCTAAGCTGATTGGGGTAGCATCAATTGAACCGGCAATCCATTTAGAGGCAAATTTAATAGAGAATTGTCCCGTTCTTAAAGGACACCGAGAAGTTTATCAACTCTATAAGGTGATGGCAGATATAGTTTGACAATTTACTTGCATTTTCAGGAATAAACATCTCGAAAATCATTTCACAATTCCATCCACCTTGGGTCAAAGAGAGAGTAGTAAGTGATTTTTCACTTAACATGACATATCTAGGATTGAGAAGAATTTAGCCTATTATATGAGTACCTAAGGGTCTGCCCCATTCTTATTTTTTCTTCGTTACCTACTGGCCAACTGACATTTCTATTTAGAACATGAAAGCCTTGTTTAATACTATTCCAAATGTAAGATTTATCTTTAAATTCATAATCAAACCACCACCTATTTCTTTCTTATATTTAGTTATAAGTGGGAGGTTGATAAAATTTTATTTTTTAATATTATTATCACCTACTTCTAAATTTTCAAAAGATACATAAGTAAATAGGTATTTGAAATTAATTTTTATTACAATTATTTTGGTAATTAAGATGAAAAAGATAGAAACATTAGATTGTATTGAAATTTTATAATTACATTTATTATTTATTGTTTATTATTTATGTAATATTTTAATTGTTGGACCCCTTAAATTACTCAAAATAAAAGGTGTATCTCATATAATCTAAGGCATAGCTCATGTATATACGACTAAAAAAACTTCTACATTATTATTAGGGCGTAGATGAATTACAAGTCTTGAAAAATTGTTTGTGCCCTTGTCTTAAATGAAGCTAATGGAGCCAATCTACGCTGCATTTACTTAATAAAAAAGCATAAATTAAAAAACAAAACATGAAGGTAGCTACTATTTACCATGTATTTGGCTTTTTGTTCTTTTATGGCCGTCTGCAACTGGTAGGGCATCTCTATCAAATGAGCTCAGACTCTAAGGCGTCGGTGGTCGGCAACTAAACAACATGACTTGCGTAGGCGTAGCAGTCTCTTGTCATTTATTCTATCCTCTAGTCCAGACATTCACACTGCACATAATAAAAGATCCGGCACACCATCACCCATTTTCTAAACGTGTATTTTCAACAAACTTTGGAAGCAAATGATCAACCCTGGCGTATTTGATTCAATTTAATTCATACCTACTACTTCCAACAAAATTAAGCACATTTTCATTCTTCATAACCTGTAACATATATGTGTTTGTAAATATGCAGTTCTTCAGTTGTTCTTGTACTCTGTGGATGAGCATTGGGGAATGTTGCGAAGCTTCAGACATAATTAATGATGGGTCATTAAAAGGAGCTTATATGTATAATGCATGGGTGACCAAACAAACATGTTGCTTCTGCTAATGAATTAATATTGCTTTTTCCTTATCAAGTGAGAGCTAATTCATGAAGTTGTATATTATTGTTTTGGTTCAAATAAAAACTAAAGATGTATACCTTGTGCTTGACTCAATGGCGCCCACATGACTTGCTTCTCTTCATGATAATACTTGTTTAACAAACTTGCCATGCAGATGAGTTTTCCACTTCTGATTATAGAGTTCAGTTAAAACTTATATAGAGGTACCATGACTTGTAAGTTCTTAAGAAATCAATGGCAGACTACCATTGGCAAGACATCAACCTCCCTCAAAATGTCAGCTAATACCATTACAAACTCTTTTCCAGTTTCCACAATAGATGTAATCAATTTCTAAGCACACATAAACAACAAAAATGAGACAATTTAATTGTCAATAAAATGAAATTATGGTAGGGAACATGTTAAATTGGAATAGTTAGGAAAGTGTCACCAGTGCCTTCCTTACATACAATCATGCTCCTCAAGGCTTTGATTTTTTCACAAAGTGAAACTATTGAGATTGGGAGGAAATAATGGGGTTGGGTATTATTATTAAATGCCCATAATGGTGATACGAGTGAGGCATGTAAATTACTATCTAGTCGAAAGTGCAAATTTATAATCACTTGTATAATACCTTTTTTAACTATACGAAGTGATCATGAGATGTGTGAATTTATTGTTGATTATGTGTTTTACAAGATTATTAAATTTTATTTTATTTTTTTACGTCTATGCAACTATCTACGACTTTTACTCTTTTTAAATAATTTAGATTGAGTAGTGAAACTAATATTTTAAGTAGGTGAGAACTCAATTATTTTTAAAAATTTATAATTATCAAGCACAATTACATAATTGTTTATTAAATGAAGTATTAATAAACAAAGATTAATACACTATACAATAGTTCTAAATCAAATAAGATTAAATTCCAAATTGGTTGAAAATACTCGGAACAAGAACAAATAATTTGTAAACTACTAGAATTATCTACATACAATTAATAACTATCATTGCCAACTTATGTAAAGATAATTAATCTAATTTTCAGATTGGCAGGTTGAGGTAGCTAACTGAAATCTTTTCAGTGATTTAATTCTTTCAAGATAAGGAGTGTGTCTAAAAATCAAAGTCATAAACATTCCATTTTGGGGAAAAAACCCAAAAAAATCTTAAATATTAAAATTAGAGCTTTTTACCAGAAAAGTGATTCGTTTTATTGATAATACCATGGGAAAATCAATGAAAATTACTAGAAAAAGAAGAAATTTAATTAAAATACCCAAACTACCCTTAAGATGAAAATAAAAAACCAAAAAGAAAATTCTTAAGGGTGGCCACCCCGATGTGGGCGGTAACCTGCTTGCCCCCAACTATGGGGCAGTTAGATCTAGTCGCCACTGACCATGGGGTGACCGGATCTAGTTGTCTCATCGTCGGGATGGCCCACAAATGAAGCCAAAAATAAAAAAGAGAAAGAAAGTCCATCGGTCTATAGCGGGTTTTGGGGTGGCCACCCCAACTGTGAGACAGTCAAATCCAGTTGCCCATCATCAAGACTGGCCGGCCACCCATCATCGAGGTGACATGCTCTAGAAGTAGGAAAAAACTGCCAGAGGTGGCCTGCCCCAACCCAAAAAATAAAAAAGGGGGTGGCCTGTCCTGGCCGTCCTCAAGCATGTCATGTAAAACCCAGGACCCAAGTCAAGGTTTTATAATCGGAACTCGTTAGTTCGACAGTTGTTTTCAGTCGAGTTAGTTTTAGAACACTCGCACTAAACCGAGTCTAGCCGTGTGTTGAACCATGAAGGTCATGTATACCCAAGTATATAATGATAACATCACTAACGCAACATGAGAATGAGTTATCAAAGTATATGAGAGTAAACCTTTTTTAATTTTAAGTCGGCCGTAGAATTAGATTTAAGTCGTTCATCACATTAGGACGTGTTATTTATTATTTATAGGTGGGTTAGTAGGCTTAAAAAATGTCATTCAAGTTATGAGCCTATTATTTTATTTTATAGTATTTTACTATATTTTATTTTATATTTTTTGAAATTTATTTATTATTATTGACTTAAGTCGGGAATGAATCAAGTTTTAATTACAAAACCAACCTTGTGTTTTAATTAAAAAACTTCCCGATCCTTCTCCTCACCCGTGTCACCACCACTCTCCGAACAACACCACCTACCCTTCCTCCAGTGACTAGCAATCTCGATCACTTGCAATTGCCCTAACCGTGTTTGCCGGTGCCACCGCTACCGCAAGCTACTCTGCCGGACAGCTCCCTCCGGCGGCGGGATCACCTCTTTCCGGCCAGATCCTCCTTACCAAAGTTGCCTTCTACTTTCTTCTCACTATCACAGCAGGCTTCCACATACCCTAGCTGAGTCGATTATGTGCACTCACCGTTGATCAGCTGCCATTGTAGCCGGATAGTCGCCACCCTAGGTCAGACGTCCTCCTTAAAGCCTTAGCCGTGCGCCCTAATCCCAGCCCTGGCCATGTTCCCCTTGGCCTGATAGTAGCCGCACCGACGGCAACCACGGCAGTCACCGCTTTGCCCAGCCATCTCGGGGTACCACCAACTTGCTGGATTCCCTCGTGGGACAGCAATTATAGCGTCACCACCCCTCGAAAACTGCTGACAGCTGCAACTGTCACCGCTGCTTTCACCAGTGTTAGGTATTCCTGATTTAGATTTACGCTTATTCATGTTACTAGTTATCATTAGATGTATGATAAATGTGATATGATAATTAATTGTGGATTGAATGATGTAATTGAATATTCAACAGATTATTGTAGCCATGTTGATTAGGTAGTGGATTGTTGATGAATTAAAGTAAAGATGGATGTGAAGTTAATTATGGTTCTAGTATAGATATGATCATCTTTAGTTGTAAATTGTATTTAGTTGAGTAATCTTGAACCCTAATATAGCACTTGTTGATGTGATTTATGATAATATGAGTAATTATTTTTAACCAACTTCGAACTATGAATTAATTCATCTGCATAGTAATAGTTGTATTTAGAACAAGATATCATGTTTATTATTTGATTAATAAGAACTCATATAAGTTACACCACAATGGTTAGTAAAAAATTTTATTTACTTAGGTTTGAGAGGCAAGTTATATTATCATAGATATTATTGGTTGTTGATCATGCACTTAATGTGAGGATCAGTTGGAAGCTATTTGATGATGAAGATTAGCGAGATTCACAATAGGCATGTTCTATGTTGGTTATTACATTTAGTGGTGAGTTCCCATGTTTTTGTTATGTTCATTTTCATTGTATGTTTGTGATCCCAGTTTTTCAGATTCATAGCCCTTGAGGATGAAATCCTTGAGTTTGTTTTCGAAAACAAAATCCACCTTAAGCTGCCTTCGGGCCTATTATATAAATCATTTATCAGGCCTATGTATAAATTTTATTGAATTTTTAGGGAAACAAGAGATAGTGAAATTGACTGTCACGTACCATGAGTGGGTGCATGTGCCAATCACAGTAGGCTTTAGATTAGTGAGAGAGTTATTCAATTTTCAAAGGATCTTGATAACTTTGTGCTTTGAGTTGCCTAACAACCGGAAAAGTGTAAAGGTTTACGGGTACTACTATCTAGTGCATGTATAGACATGTAGTTCAAAGGGATAAAAAAGAAAATGAAAAAATATCGAGAGAGGTATCAATAAACTGGTCAACTCAGGATATTATTGGGTCTGTAGTTTGATGGCTCTCTAGTAAATACCTTTATGAGAGTTCAACATAAGATATATAATTTTCCTCAAAATGAGAGTCAATTCTCATTTGTCAATTTATTATAGTTATTTCTGGACCAATAATACTCGTTAGTGACATAGTTTATATACACATAGGTAAGGAGCAGAAGTATAATATCCCAGCCTTCCTTGATGGATGAGTAGTGACTGTTGTGTGCACACACAAAACCTGATGCAATATTTGTTTGAATTGTTATGTTTTTAGTCATGATATGTCATTTTATTATATGATATTTCAAGATAATATGATAATTATATTTTGAAAATGATAAGACAGACATAATGACTCAGATGTAATGAATAGATGGGTCATTACCCATTTTATGAATATAATTGTGAATGAGATGATAGATGTGACAGAGAAGACAAAGAGATGGGTCAAGGCCTAATTTATGTATAAACTTTGTTATTATAATGTTAGTATGTTTTGAAATGGATGTTTTATGTATGAAGTGTGTATATATATATATATATTATAGTTTTTAAGAGGTTGACCCCTTATTGCACTTTTATGAGACACTCTGTCCATTTTATTTTAGAAATTTTATCGATTCAAGTTAGGGCTTCTTACATCTCATTCATGCACAACGATATTTATCTTATATTTTAAAATGCCAAAAATATATTACAAATAAACAAGATTTTGTATATTACACACCTTATTTGGGGGGCTATTTTTATTTTTATATTTTTGCTTCAAGGGCCAGCTGCCCCGACGGATGTGATTGCCCTATAGATGGGTGTGGCTAGATAAAGGCCCCACTGACGTGGCTATTTACCCCATGAGATTTTTTTAATCTCAAGGGTAATTTTAGTTTTTAATTAAAATTTTCACCTTATAGTAATTTATTTTGATTTTCCCAATGGGTAATATCAATAAAATTACTTCTTTTACAGTAAAAAATTATTAAAATTAGAAGATTCATTTTCCCCTCTTGTCAAAGAAATTCGTCAAGCACAATAATTGCCGTTTCTGACGATCTGTTGGCCTTTTTCTATGAAAATCAATAGCAACACGCAACCTGGTTCGTCCACAAAAAGAAATGGCGGAATTATCAACCTGGTTTGTCCACAAAAAGAAATGGCGGAATTATCGTTTAACTGCTTAACACACACATATCAGCAAAGCCACCGAAAAAATAAAATGGAGAGCTGGAAAGCGATGGAAAAGAATATCGGCAGCCGCAAGTTATGGCCGTCGTCTTTTCCCAAAGCCATGTGTCAAAGGCAGCTATTTTTATTTCAAAACGAATCTCTATCCCATAGAGCTTTCCTTTCCCTGTCCTTTTAGGCTGTTTCTTCCCTCGTTTATTTTCCTGCTTCCTGTTTTCAAACGTTTCCCTTGTCTATACGGTAGCCTACCGTCACATTGAGGTCAATGTTTGAGAGCCCATTTCAACCAAAATATAATCAGCCACGGCACCTGCACTTTCATAACTATATATTTTCTACGCATTATAAATGAAGTGAGACGAAGAAAACTGTATTATAGAGGCACCAGATTTCCCAATTTTTTACGGACTTCTTAAAAGTACTGATCCATGTTCCAGCTCAATCGTCAACTTGTATGCCAAAGCCGAATGCTAAGATTAGTGGGTTGTAAATACGATTCTCCGAATGACGGGACAAGAAAGAATACGAGCGCTTTTAGCTAGTCCTGATCTTCTTCACCCGGCAGGATTGTTCTTTCACGGTAAATTAGATTTCTCTCACTTTGGTGTCTCTTAGACGTGCCAATTTGTTCACACCCTTCTGTATTAATAACATGAACCGGTTGAATTATACCAAACGTATTTTAATAAGTGTTATTATATCATAGTTTAAAAATTTGTACTGACCTGACTCTACTCGATATGTCAACAAAGTGGACTCCGAGTCCGCTACAATGTCCCTATCATACTTTTTTAAATAGGTAAATAAAATATTATATAAAACTAATATATATATATATATATTAAACTTTTGATATAGGTAAACAATAAACGTATGATTTATATTATTTTAAATTAATTATTTAACTAAATTAATAAAAATAGTATTTTTTATTAACTATTATTCTTTGACTCAAAAATTAATATAAAACTATCATAAATTTTGATTCAAAAAATTATAGAATTGAGTAGGCACAAAGGAGTTTTTGGAGTTAAAATCAAGTTTTAAAATTATACTTTATACACAAAAGTAACATTGGCGTAACTTATACGTGAGTTACATATAGATCTTATAAATCCCACCACCTAAATTCAGATTTACAGTGTCACCGTTATTTTAATTTACGGCACTTTCGAATTTTTGTTCATTTTTTGCGCTTATTATGAACATGGTTAAAAATTATTCAGACTTTGACTCTGGTAGACACACTATAATGATGAGTCGGTTTCGAACTAACGTGGTACTTAAAATTATTAGATATATAATTGATGTTATTTAAAAAAATTATTTTGCCAACTAAAAACGGGGAGGTGTCTATAGAGTTTGAATATAAAAACTATAAAATAGAGTCGATTTCAGAAATATTTGGAGTCAAAATTGTGCCTTACATTAACTATGATTACAAAGTCATATCTAATGGATAAGTCTGAAAGAACACAAGCAAATTTTAGGGGTGTGGAATACACTAATTTTGGTGTTAATTGAAACTTATTTGGTTATTTAATTTCTTTATTAGGGGTGAGCATACCTTGTTAAAAATTAAAAGTAGAACCAAACCATACCCAAATTATTAATTCGGTTTGATTTGAACTAAATCGTTTTGATTGTCAGGAGGACTCTAGACAAACAAAAATGCATATTTACATTTTGCTTTGGAGCTAAACAAAACTGACTTAATCAAACTTTTAAAAATATTTTAAAATCTTTATTTTTAAGGTAATAAGTAAGAAAGTATAATATTTTTTTATGATAAACTTTTATTTGTTTAATAATATATAATATAAATATTTAAAATTACTTATATTAAATGATTGTGTTCGTTACAATAATGATACAATTTTAACTAAATAATCAAGCAGATTTTTTATGACTTATGATATAATTCTGCTTTTCGGTTAGCCGATGGATTGGCATTAGTTATAAAATGAAACAATCAAACATAATTTAGTTAATTCGATGTAACTTAGTTGGAATATTACAAGTGTTTCCCAAACACAAGTGGAGAAGTGGATTACGGAATCTTAAAATTATTAGGAATTAGACAGAAAAACAGCAATAGCGGCTGGACACTCCCAAAAGCGGTCCCAATTGAAAGGAAAGAAGGGAAAGGGCGGAGATTTGCAAGATCTTAAAAGATGATGCGTGATGGTGACAGTTTTGTCACTTACATCAACTCCAATTTTGTGTTCATTGTTGCCGGTGACAATGGTCTCTTAGGTGGGCCCTTCCTTTGATGATTTGATACCAGTCAAATATCAAATTCACCTTCTTCCCCAATTTTTTTAATTCTTTTGCATGATTTTTGTTTTCATGAATTTTAGTTTATTTTTGCTTCTAAAAGTGATGACTCGAGATCATACTGAGCTTAACTTTTGCGTATATTACAAAAATATATTTATGATGTCGATGGTATTGTTTTATAAAATAGAAAATTATAGTCATAAAACCAACGATAAAAAATTTTATCTGCAAAATTAAAGTATTATATAACACTTCTTATCCATATTCATAAAAGTAAGCAACAATATGATATTATGGGTTAAGTATTATTTGTTCGTCTTTTTTAAGGAGAAAAATTAGGATCCCGTTGATATTATTGTGTCAGTTACATTAGTCATTATATTATAAGAATGATTAAATAATGAGAGTAATTTTATCTGAATAATAAAAATATATAATTATATGATCTAAATAAATGACTGAATTTTCATGCTGCTTAGAGCGACAAAGCTTTCTTTTTTCAAAGATTTATTTCTTTACGCTTTTTCTTTCACAAACATTTACGCCATCAAAATTGTTATTAATATTGTATAAGAGTAACAATTTGTTTTATGGTTTTACAACCTACCGGCTGTAAGATCCAATCAATGGGCAACATTTAATACCTATTAAATGTCGTCAATGACAATTTTAAAAATTCAATAATTAATAAGTACTGTTACTTATATGTACATCTTAATGCTAATTACGACTTGCAGCAAATAAAGACCATGAGATCTTATAAGTAATTATAATTCTATTGTATAATTCGGTCATGGAAGTTCATGGTTTATCATAAATTATCTACACTTTTATCTCTATATCTATCTATACTTATAATATATATAATAGAGGACGATTTTTGACAAGTGTCAAAATAACCATAACATATATTCAAAAGATAAACATATGGTTAGAGTACATGGAGTACGGGGACGTATTAAATTAAACGATAGTAGTCTGTCTTATATTTTGGTTTATCAAGATATGGGTATGATCTCCATAACACTAAATATTCTTGAAATAAAATCAGACAACACCAAATACTTTAAAAAAAAGAACTGATAAACCCAAAAGCTTAAACAAAATAAAACTCCATGACGTATCACAAAATTAATTCTTCTTTTTATTCCTCCGTAATTCAATTTTCTTAAAATTAAACGACATATTAATTTGAAATAGAAGGGTTTTTTTTGTATTTTGCCTCAAGATTTTTTTAGACGTATACCAAGATTTTTTCTCCTCCTTCTTTGCTCATAATTCAACTTCTCTTAAAAGTCTAACTTAATTAAAGATAAATCTTAAATACTATAAATTTTAAAATAAAATTATCTACAAATTTTAAATCGAGTAACAAATTTTTTCAAAAAAAAATTAATTTCAAACGAAAATAAGTAATGAGTTTTATTGAATACACATTAACAAGTTAAAAAATTAATTTTGGTAAAGTTTTAAAAATTAAAAGCAAATTATTAATTTTCTTGCTCTTCGTGAAAAAGGTTCAACTCAATTAAAGGCATACAAAATTGAAGTTATATATATATATATATATATATATATATATATATATATATATATATATATTGTACTTTGTACTTCATTTAAGTTTTCTTATCCATATAAAAAAAGGCCTCTCTCAATTAAAAGATGGGTCAATTAAAATAATGATATGTTTTTTGTTTTCTGTACCAATTAATAAATTATAAGGTACATCAATTTGAAGTAACTTTATTTTTCGGTATTTTGTGCTTGGTTTGAAATTTGTTACAAATTTATTTTCTTATTCGAAGTAAAGCACACATCTTTTATTATAACAAATAAATAAAAATTCTAGATTATCTAAAAATATTAAACTACAAAAACATTAATTTAATATAATTTTAAATTTTCATATTTTTGTGGTTGATTTTTTTATTTTCTTTAAAATTTGACTATTAACTAATAATAGAAAATTATAATACTATAAATCTTAAAATAAAAATTTGTACAGCCTTTGAATTGAGTAAAAGTTGTGATAAAAGTAATTTAAATTTTATATAAAAAATAATTAATGAGTTTGATTGAGTAGGTATTAATAAGTAAAAAATATCTGATTAAAATTTTAAAAATTAAAAGCAAACTATTATTTTTTAAGAATTTTTATTAGATAAATTTATACTCTAATTTTCTTCATAGAAAATAATAAAAATAAATAATAAGTCTTATGAGAACTATAATGTATGGAGTTGATTATAGAGTGATGAACTAAATAAACTTGATATTTTAATTTTTAATTTATTTCCATTTACTTTACTTTAGGAATTATACCGGGTATTTAAATTAACACTATATACCTTAAAATAAAAATATGTCATTTTCTACTTGGTCAAGAACACAATTTTTTATTAATACTTAAAAAAATAATTCTAAAATAATTGTCTGTATTATAAAGTAACAAATTTTAATTCACTTTGATAAATTTAAGTTTAAATTTATGTTAAAAACAAGTCACGAGTTTAATTGAGAGGAGGTAGTAAGTAAAAAAAATTAAATTGAGTAAAATTTTATAAATTAAAAGAAAACTATTATTTTGTAATATTTTAATTAGATATAAGTATACTCTAATTTTCTTCATCGTAAATAATAATAATAAATAATAAAATCTAAATATTAACATGATTATTTCTATTATTTTAATTTAAGTATAATCATTTTGTTTATTTTTTATATAAATAGAAAATAAAAGATGAATGTTATTCTTAAAAGTGAAAGATGTATCTTTTATAAATTTATTATTTCTAACATTTAAGCACATTTCAATCAAATAATAATTTAGTTCTCACAAGTTTGTTTTACAAATATATATTTATTCATTTTGATTTTTTTTAAGTTAAGTAATATATATATTTATAGTTTTTTTATTTTGAGCTGTTATTAGATAAATTACCAAAAGTGAAAAATAAGAAATTAAAAAACTTGAAAATAAAACAAAAGGGACGACAACCTTCACATTGTACAAAGAGAAAAATAAACAACTATGAAAAACTACACCTACCCATGCAAACCTAAAATAACATAAAATAATATCAACATTTTAAACTAAAATGCTCTAACTTATAAAAAAATTGATTAAAATCATCAAATAATATATTCACAAATTATTTGCTTTCTAAGTAATTATCATTTTTTACTATTTTAACAAATAATTACAATACTGTTTATGCCTTATTTAGAATTCTTTCGCAAAGAGAGGTCATAAATAAAGTTGCTACACCAAGTAATTATTATTTTTAGTGTGTTTCTTTCAAGTGATTTATTGTTAAATTATTGAAAGAATTATCATTCGTATATAGATATTTGAGTAGCTCTCTTCAAGCAATTTATACATTGCACGTTGTGAAATAATTGTAATTTATAGAGTTGTTTATTTTTAATAATTCAAGATCATTATAAAATTATTGGTTGATTTCTTTTACTTTATATATAAATATAACCATTCATTGTACTTTAAAAAATAAATTACAATAAAATTAAGAACAAGAAATAATAAATTGTAGCAATTATAATAACCGTCCTGTACAACGAATAATAATTTAAAATAAGATTATACTTAAAATAATCTTCCGAACAAATTCATTATCGTGTAGGATTATAGTTTAAGTTGATTTAAAGTTTTTACTTAAATATCATAGGAATGGTAATGAATTCATACAAGAGTCGTAAAAATTTTTCAAATTATATGTGATTTCTAACTAAAAATATTAGAATGGGAACTTGCCTATGAATATAACTAATTTGAATAAAGTAACTATATACATTTATTTCTAGGCTACGGCAAGTATCATACATAAGAAAAACATTGTCTTTGAATAGATAGAAATATTAATTTTAGGCTCACTTTTTTAAAATAAAAGAAGATATGCCCATACAATTTTAACGGTAAAAAGGTTGTATCTTTTAGAATTGATGTGCATCAACAACTATTTATCGATAAACCCGATACGTATTGAATTTTGAAAGTCGTGATTCGTAAAGTTGAGACCACTTATGCTGATACCATTTTTTCCAAATGGGAGAAATTGGTCAACCATTTTTATGATGTAAAAACTTTTATTAATTTGAGTTGATATAGAAATCCTATCCGAATTTTTTTCTATCAGCGTTTGCAAATTATTTTGTTATAATATATAAATGGAGTCAAAAGGGTGCTGTGTGCATTATTCCATCAAATCAGAGGAATGTAGTATACTGAACTTGTCAAGCAAAACTTGTGAAGTTACAGTTAATAAAAATTTAAAGTCAGCGACAAAAATAAAACAAGGGATGACAACCATAATCTAGGAGTATGGACTAGCCATTTTGTGATGTGGATAGACTTTTATGCAAGCCATCAACTTTCAATCAACGTGGGAGGCGGGTAGAGGGAGCAAAGTGGCGTGTGCAATTGGAATGGGCATCGAAGAATGATTGAAGGGGGAAGCAAAGCTTGTTTTCCATAGTGTTATTGCATTGTTTTCTATATATATATATATATATAAAATTAATTAATTAATAATTTATATTTAGGAGGTTGCGTTTGTTATCGTAATTTTTGTTAAGTGGTGGCCGGCATAAGTTAGGCCTGCAGGGAAGACTCGCCCCTCTTCGACCCTTTCCTTGCGGCCTATGTGTCTTTTATTCCGGACTGCATCTCGGCATCCACATCAATGGGCCCGGCTTGCTCGATGTCTTGACTGTTAGGTTTAGGGACCATGAAATTAGTATACCGGCCTCTTTTAATTTTTTTAAAAAAAGCTAATTTAGAAGATAATAAAGTTTTTTGGTTAATTTATTTACAAGATACTAATTTTTTCTGGGACTGCATGAAACTAATCTAATAATCGAAGCTACCCCTCGAGGGTCTAACAATCTCCCCTCTACGAGGCAATGCCCATAAGAGATTTATTGTAAGCATGTCGGGCTTTAAATATTTGGCTAGCTTTATCATTTTATCAATTATTTTTATTTAAATTAAAATAAAATGGCTAATTTTTTTATTATTTTAAAATAGTAAATTTAATCGAATGTTCTTATTTTATAATGGTAGGCAGAAGCATATATCATTATTGTTTTACAGATTTGTCATATTCTTGAAAATAGTTATTTTTTTTAGAAGTAAAAATATACCTATATTGATTTATATAAATAAGTAACATTATTATTATTATAAATTAAAACTTTATATTATTATATCCTTTTATAGGTTAATTTAACGTAAATAGATAATGCCCATGGCACAAAATTTATGATTTTGACAAGATTTGTATTGCCTAAGAGTTGTGTGGCTCAAATAAAAGCTTATTAATTGTTAACTATTTACTGCCAGTTAAAATGATTAAAAGTTGATAATGATATACAGTTACACTTAGGAAAGCGATAAACGATATTATAACTAGTAATAGTCAGAAATCGGTAAATGGTAAATACCGGAGAAATCAATAAATCGTAACGGTAAATATTTTTGCACTGTAACTACAATGCTTGCAACCCTAACAACGTGGGTCTAGTACGCCTACAAGTTTTGATCTTTTGTAATGGATATATATCATGATCTTGTTTACAAGATGATGTTTTCTTGAATGAAAATTTTTTAAGGACTTAATTTTGGAAGCCAATTATACATGCTTTTGAAGTTCTCTATTTATTTGAGACTATTTTTGTGTTCTTTTCTTGCAGTTTCGGGCTTCCACCAAGAAATTTATACTTTAAGCGTTAATATAAACTAGGAAGTAACTAGGAAGATACTGTGTTATGTATAATTTATAATATAGATAAATTTAATTTTATAGATAAAGACTCGTTATTAACTTCTATAATTCATCTTGCACTCAGACTTAAATGTTCTTAAACTATTTAATTAAAAAAGTTTAAACACCATTGATTTTAACAGGAAACCAGAGTTGGAAAAATGTTGATGAAAAATTGAGTACGAATTAAAATGGTGCAAAACTTAAACTGCACGATATATGTTTGAAGAGAATACACGATTGCATTATGGAGTATGATATGATATTTAAAATAAAAGTTCAAATCTAGTATGTAAGATCTTGCATCAAACAAGGCTATAAGACCCACTAGGAGGAAAACATACAAATAACTTATTCATGTTGGAAAATTATCATTCTTCAATGTGATTAGGTCTTACAGCCAAACCTTACAGGTTAACTTTATAGCTGAATTTCATTTTTAAAATTATGTGTCATGGTTTTAAATACTGAATCATATACCACTCATACATCTCATCGTTTACAAATCTTGGACGATTTAACCGTAAACTCAAATTAACTGATTTGGTATTTTAAAAGAAGATTTTTAGCTGCATCCAATTTTTTCTGCCCTGAAATGCCCCATTTTGATGGTCTGTGCACGTGGAGCCTACCTGGATTCAACTAACCATCTCTCAAATAGAACAAGTTAAATCAGTTTTCAAGGATTCACGTACTCAATTTAGGTTGACAAATTATAAAAATTAGCCATAAAGTCAAAAACTTAGTTGGAACCCTTGTGAAACCTAGTTCATAGAACTTGAAAAACCTACTTACACAAAATTTTATCTTTTATCATATGTTAAGTATTCTGTGTGCACAATTAGTTGCCATTGGTAACTCGACCAATAGAAAGTGAAAACCCGAGGAATTCAAAGTCGAACTCGTAGTGGTTGGGGCTATTGAACTACTTGTTGAAGGCGATCACTTTGCCGGTTGAGTCGATCCCCTTTGGACAGAGTTGCTAGTGAACAAGAAAAAGGGAAACGAGGAGGAAGAGCCAAATGGTGGTGGAGACGAGAAGGAACTAGGAGGCTGCCCCTATTAAATGAGAGGAAGAAGATGATGATCAAGAAGATAAGAAAGTGAGATCCTTAGATGGGTTTGAAACATGTTTTCATATGATAAAAAATATAATTTTGACTAAGTGGGAAAACGAGAAAAGAGGAAGAAGAAATGCCAAGTGGTAAAGACGAGGAGGAAAGTGGAAGCTGCCACTATTGAAACGAAGGAAGAAGATGGCGATCAAGAAGAGAGGAAAGTGAGGATTTTAATCGGGTGTAAGTATGTTTTTCATATGGGTTTCATATGTACTGGTTTTTCGGATTACACTAACTAGGTTTAACTATGGGTGACTAGTGCATTTTTGACTTTATATAAATTTTTTATATTCCGTCAATGAGATTTTATTGTAACCTTAACCATGTTTCTTTTTTATATCTAATTTTTAGAAATGAAATGAAAATTTGTATTTAGTGAGATGGATATCATGACAACGGGAGAAAGGCCTGGTGAGAGCAACTACCTGACTGGAATAAGCACCGATGAAGAAATCAGTCAATTTCACTCAAAATTGGTCGATTTAAATTAGATCGGGTGCGATCCGATTAAAAATTAGCATCGAATAATGTAAGAATCGATTTTTTGGATAAATAACAAAATTAACCTTAGTATGATATTAAATAAATTATTTATGTATGGACAAAAATAGAATTAAGATTTTAAGATGATGAAAATACCACTTTTATCGCCCTCCTTCTACCACCGTCGCCCCTCCCTTCGCCGTCGTCCCTTGCCTCTGCCATCCCTCCATTGGTCTGCTGTCGCCCTTGTGCAGGGACAGTCGGGGCTGATGAGTGGCGGGGTGGGGCAGGAGGCGTAGGGGGCAGGGTAGGGCCGGCAGGGGAGACGGGGTGAGGCGAGGCCGGTAGGGGAGGGCGGCGATGGCAGCGCAACACGTCAGGGTGAAGGAGTAGGGTGTGTCAGGGTGACATTCTATAATTAAGCTGACTCGATTTCGACTCGAGTAAAAAATAATAATTAATTCCAAATAATTTTAAAAATCCAAAAAATATGAAAAATATCATAAAATATAATAGACACAATAATATCAAAATAATATTAACAACTAATTTTTATATATTTATGTTATGAGTTGTCAAATTATTATATATGACCAATTTAGACCGATTCAATTGAGCTGATTCTTGACCTATTTAGACGGATTCGATCCGATTCAGTAATTCTTTTAAAAACCGATTCTAATTCTGATTCCGATTCCTCACACTACGGTAATAAGAAGTTGTATAGAGGGGTACACCTAAGTGAGGCAAAAATAATTTCATCTAGGTTGCCGTTCCGTTCAGTTGCGGAACAAATATGATACGGTGTGCCACGTAAAAAAACAAAACAAAAAAAGATGAGTAATTGGGTGGACCATGAGGCATGAAGAACTCATCAATAATAATGAGTTGCTTGGAAAAATATGGTAATGAGTCGACTTTTTACCCGATTGATGGGCACACTTATGATATTCTTTACTCTCTTGTTCGTGAGTTTATCCGGTCTGGGGGAAAAACAGTACATGTGATCACATATTGAGATGCGGTTTGTTTAAGAACGTCAAAGAAGGGAGGAGGATGGATTCACAACAGAGATGGGAGAGATGGAGGGATTGAAAGTAGATTGTGTCTCTTTTACGCTAACCTCTCTCCTCACATCACTTGTCGTCCCCACCCTCCATTCCTCATCTCCTATCACCATTTGCTATAAAACAAGCACTCCTTGCTCTTCTGTTCCCCATCTCCCCTCCTCCCTCTCTACCTCCTTCGTCCATCTTTATGATCATGTAGATCGCTTTACCTGCTCTTGTGTTGGATTCTTGTTGTCGGTTGATCGAAATAGGACTCACGGAGGGAGCTTTAGCTTCCCCTGAAATGGGTCTGGTGGCTTTTGTCCATCTCAAGCCCTGCTAATTTAAGCTTGCCATGGAGGAGAAGATCAACTTGGTTCAGAACGCTATGGTGAAGCTCCCTCCGGGGTTTAGGTTCCACCCGACCGACGAGGAGCTGGTGATTCAGTACCTGGGGAGGAAGGTTTTCTCGTACCCCTTGCCTGCTGCCATCATTCCTGAGCTCGACCTGTGCGAGTTCGATCCATGGGACCTTCCTGGTAATTACCCAAAAAGAAAAAAATAGTCTCTTTTTTTAAGCTTTCTTCCATTACTTTCAAATCTGATATTATATTTTTGATCTTGTTGAAGGTGATACTGGGTGGGAGAGGTATTTCTTCACAAGGAGAGAGCGGAAGCAGCATCTTCATGGGAGTGGAGTCGACAGGGCAGCCGTCTCCGGGTATTGGAAGCCCACCGGCTGCGAGAAGAAGGTTGTGGCCTCGCGAACGAACCAGGTTGTCGGTGTGAAGAAAGCTTTGGTCTTTACAAAAGCAAGCCTCGTAGGGAATCGAGAACGGACTGGTCGATGCATGAGTATCGCCTCTCCGATGCCTTTACCAAGGAGAAGCACACCAACCATGTATGTTTTTATCAACTTTTACTACTACATCCACTCTTGTGGGGAAAAAAATATGATAATTGACTTTTGGTGATCAGAAATTTCAACAGCAATTTAACGATTGCGGTCATGATGCAATTTGGAACCTATTCGAGATGATAATTAGAGAGTCCAATAATTAGTTTATGTTGGGTCATGACTATGTTATTGAATTAGTGTATGTATTATGTACATGTGTAAGTAACCTCATGAGAACAAAATACTTAATTTCAGAATTCGGAAATGGCCACGGAGGAATGGGTTCTCTGCCGCATATTCCTCAGGAAAACAAGTCGGAAGAATGATGCTACCAGGAGATGCAGGGGTCCTGCGAGGAATAGGAATAAAATTGCAGAGCCCTCAACAAATCCTGCTCATGACATGGAATCAAGTTCTCCAGAAGCTAGTGTTATCACGGAATTGTCATCCATTGGAAGTCCAAGCGAAGAAGTGAATAGCTGTGATAGCATTCCTTCTTTTACCGGCTAGGATTGTTACCTGTGATCATAGAACCAGCACATGAGGGGAATCTTTTCCGGCAGCAGCGAAGAATAACTCTATTGGTACCTCTTTTTGTATACTTTTTTTAGGGGTGGTGGGAGTTTAGTGGAACACTGGTTTACCATGTCTACAAGGGCCGGACAATTGAAGGAGATTGTGGGTAATGGAAGGCTTTTTTTAGCTATTTTCTTAAAAGCAAAGATTCTGAATCAAGTGCATCGCTATTGTGTTTTGACTTTCTCTCCGTCGTGCACGTATTTTATCCGTTCCATGAAGAAACAGAGTCACCGATAAAATTAAAGTAATGCCGAGCAGTTAGCACTGTTTGAGTGCAAAGGCTAAAAACCTATTCTCCAGATTAAAGAAAAAAAAGGTGTTCGCACCGTAAAAGGTGAATAAATTTCAATCATATTCAACGAGTGTTGGGAGACCAGGCTACCAGGGTGGATCGAATACAGGTCGGCATGTTCAGATGGTCCAGTTTTGCACGGAGAAAGAAATATGCCTTTAACTCTGGCTGTTCAACTCTGAAACTTTCAGAGGAATCATGTCCAGCCAGCCGACACACGTGACGAGCAGATGTAATATGAAGATAGTCACAGAGACGCTACCGACGAAGTGAGAAACGAGTGCTTGAGCTTTGGAAGTGCGGTGATTAGTAGCCGGCACAAGGTACAGCTTACAGACGCCAATGATGGGTAGTTAATTTATACTTTACAGGCTCCTTTTAACACTGGCAGGAATGAAAGTAGTAATCGCTCGAATAACAGGGCTTTTTATCAAGTTTTTATATTATCAGGTGGGGGTGTATGAATCAAGAACTAATTGATTAAGAAAGAAAAGAGGAAACTTGAGTCTTGAGCCTTGAGCCTTGAGCCTTGTTAACTGAAAAAGAAAAAAATAACGATGCGCCCAGCTGGATTGACTGTGGGGTGGGGTAGATCAGGTTGTCTCAATCTTGGGGTAGCGACATCCAACCCCTGCCTTGAAGAACCTTGAAGTGGCCATATGCAGCTGCCCTGGCCTAGGAGTGCTCGATTATGGCTGGTGGGTGGTGGCGACCTTAAGAGCGGTCACTGTATGTCAAGTATCCAATTCTAACTTATTCAAGGGATATTTAAGAAAATTTATCTTTTCTCTTTTATTGTATTTATCCCATTTCTCTCACACGATAATTTCAATTCAATACCTTTCTCTATGTGGTGAAAAAAAACAAAATAAATATAATCAACTTGACTCAAATAAATGTTACACTTCTCTATCTATTTAAATAAAGAGCTGCTCTTTCATTTTCACGCTTTTCATATTTGCTTTGCCGTTAATTTGAAAGTCATGAATTTCTTCAGAATTCTGCGGATTATTTTCCAAATGTTACGAACATGATGAAAACTATGGATAATATATAGACGGGAAGTTTCAACAGCAAAACTTTTTTTAGGAGGCCACAAAAAAATGGTTTGCAATATGTATCAATATTGAAAATTTGTTTGATACAAGAGCCTTTGTGGCATTTAGGAATATCAACGGTGAATCTATAAAATCAAAAACAAAGATAAAGATAATACTTAAAGTGATAAATATTGAGAATATATATTAGATTGATATCCAAAATTATCTTCATTTAAAACTTAAAGCTCCATTACTAGGCATAGATGTTGCGCCATGCATGACATAATACTGATTTCATAAGTTAACTCTGAATTAAATTAAATAAAAATATAGATATTAATAATTTAATATTTTATTTTTATTTTAAAGTATTTTGATCGGTCAAATTTCTTATTTTTCAAAACCTTTGATTAATAAGAATTAAGTGTATTACAAGAGTCTAGTAGAGTAAGCCCATTAATAGGAGCCAACTCAGCCCATTACTTAATTATATGTCCCAGCTTCTTAACCCATCTTAAAGGCCCAAGACCACTCTTACAAGTGCTGCAAATCCAGCATCCCTTCTCACTTCTCCTTTCCATAAAAAGATGCTGATGGTGAAAATAATTTTCTATTAGAAGTTTCGATTTTATAGGGATTGATATGAAAGATTGATTTTCCTAGGGACTGATATGGAGTACTTCAATTGGTATTAAATGTAAATGATTACAGATTAGGCTCTCACTTATTCATCCATTCCTCCGTATTTTGTGCTTTGTACTCGTATTCAAGATATGGTAAACTGGAAAAAATTTCACCTGCGACGGTGCCGCTTGATATGGATTGCGGTGCCTTTGCTAGACCATTGGATTGAAGCTATTATCCATACTATCGATGTGAAGTAATTTAGAACTTTTAATTTAATGTCTTGCCCTTATCAATCTTTTCCTGCAACTCATCTGACGGTAGCAGATCGGTAGGTGCTCCACCATTGACGACATTCCGATCCCCGGTGACGACCGTCTTCCCCACACCATCTCCGACCAACATCAAGTTTCACTTCTTGCTCCCAATCTTCACATTCTCCTCGTACACGCCTTCCTTCATGCATATCACAAACCTCTCCCTGCTTTTGCTCGGCGCCACCTCCACCGCCTCCCCTATCGTCACTCTTGAGTTTTCCCTCTTCCGAAAATACATGAAAAGGCTACCTTGCAAAATTAAAGATTTTTTAGAAGACACGTTTTGCACTTTGAGAAAGATAAAAAGCAACGACCAACGTTTTTTCTTTTTTGGTGGAGAAAAAAGATGACAAAGATGAGAAAAATTATAGACCGAAGAAAGGTAAATATTTTGTTGAGAATCGCTTGTAATCCGCAATAGTAGCTTCACCAAGTTCTTAATATGTAATATTCGTTCGTTATTATCTTCTGTGACTTATACCAGTTTTATAGAAATTACAATAAATTGGTATTTTAGAAGTTTGTTCTCTCATAGATCTTTTATTTGTCAAGTTGTGATATATCAAATTTGATCTCGCCATTTAGCTCGTGGTTTTTCCCCAAAGTTGGGGTTTTCCATTTAAAATTGTTTTTATCCATATTGGAAGGTATTTCTTGTTGGGTTAAAGTACTGTCTATTTTGATTAGTATTTCTCATCCTTATGTGTTGGAATGAAGATTTAGTTATTTGGTTAATCCCAACAAGTGATATCACAGCCAAGTTGCATGGTTGTTTGGTTTGAATATTTTGGTTGTTGATATTTTCTGCCTGCTGGGTATTTGACAAAATTTCTAAGAGCCTAGTTGATGTGTTTGTAATTTATATTTCAATAAGATGACCTATGAGAAGTATATTAAGATGATATCTTTTAAGGGGCGGAATAGCTGACACTATTGGAAAGGAAAAATGATTGATTATTTATATTCTAAGGATTTGTATGAACCTATCACTGGTCAAAAAATACAGAGGTGATTGATAAAAACTCGAATAAGTTGGATAGGAAGGCTATGACCTGTTTGAGATAATGGGTAAATGAAGTTGTATATCATTATGTTTTTGAATTGACATCCTTAAAAGCTATATAGGATAAACTCCAAAAAGTTTATGAGAGGAATACTGCTAGCAATAAGACCCTTTTGATAAGGAAATTAATGAACTTGAGGTATAAGGATAGAAGTGATAAATATAAGTGAGCATCTCAATGAGATGAAGAGTATTATTACTCAACTTGCCAAGATGAAGATGACTTTAAATAAGGAATGACAAACTATTTTGCTCCTCAACATATTGCCAGAGAGCTGGGAAACATTGGTGATCTCTTTAAGGAATGCTGCTCTGGATGGAAAACTTACAATGAATATGATAACAAGCAATTTACTGAATCATGAGGTGAGAGGAAAATCTTTACCAACTTTAGGGTTTCATGCATTAGTGTCAAAAGAGGTAAAAGGTAGAACAAGAAATTGGGACACAAATAGAAGGGACAAGAATCAAAGAAAGTCTAAACCCAGGAAGAACTTGAAGTATTATTATTATGACAAGATAAGTCATATTAAAAAGGATTGTTGAAAGCTGAAGAAAGACTTGAAAAATAAAGACAACAAGGATCAAGGAGAAAATGATACTAATATTGTACGTGATAACTTAGTAATTCTTTCTAATTATGGGAATGATTGTTTGGCAGCTTATTGTGATGTTAGTTTGGTAGTTGACTCGGGAGTATTATTCCATGCAACTCCAAGCAAAAATTTCTTAACTACTTATGAACCTTCAGATTTGGGTATAGTAAAGATCAAAAATAATGATACTTCTAAAATTGTGGGACTTAGAAATATGCATATAGTAACAAACATGGGTTACAAATTGGTGCTTTAAAATGTCATACATATTCTAGATTTGAGGATGCGTTTGTTGTCAACTAGAGTGCTTGATAATGAAGGATTTCGTTCATAATTTGCATAAGGTGTGTGGAAACTTGTGAAAAGTTCTCTTGTTATTGCTAAAGGGAAGAAGTATTGTAATTTATACAATACCGAGATGAGTCTAGTTCAAGGAGAGGTTAATATCTCCTTATTTAATTCCACTGCTAATTTGTAGCACCATCGATTAGGATACATAAGTGAGAATCAACTAGAGACGTTGAAGAAGCTAAATCTCCTTCCCAAGGTCAAGGACATCATAATTAGTCTTTGTGACCATTGTTTGGTGGGAAAACAATGTAGAACATCTTTTGTAAGCACAAGTACAAGGAAATCAGAAGTTTTTGAGTTGGTACACACGGATGTGTGTGGGCATATGGAGATAAAATCTCTTGATGGTTCTATTTATTTTGTCACTTTTATTGATGATACTTATAGGAAAGTGTGGGCTTGTGATATGAAAAATAAAAGTGATATTTTTGGCATCTTTAAGAATTTTCATGTATTAGCTGAAAGAGAAACCGATAAGCTCTTAAAATGCCTTAGAAGTAATAATGGTGGTGAATATTGTTCTGTTGAGTTTGATGAATATTGTAACAAACATGGGATTAGGCATGAGAAGAGGGTTCCTTATACTCCTCAACATAATGGAGTGACTAAATGAATGAACAAGACCATCTCCAAGAGGATAAGAAGTATGTTGTCTTCAGCTAAGTTGTCTAAAAGCTTTTAGGGTGAGGCTATGAACACAACCTGTTATTTGATCAACAGATCTCCCACACATTCCTTCAACAGTGACATACCGAAAAGGGTTTGACGTGACAAAAAGGTCAGTTATTCTTATTTGAGGGTTTTTGGTTGTAAAGTCTTTTCACATGTACCCAAGGAAGAAAAGGCTAAGTATGACTCTAGAGCTGTAAAATGTATTTTTCTGAAATATGGTGATGATAAGTTTGGATACAAACATTAGGATCCTAAGAATAGAAAACTGATTAGAAGTAGAGTTCTAGTTTTCATAGAGGATCAAACAGTGATTAGAGGAATGAAGCAGACATGGATGGAGCTTCCCATGTTGGCTAGAAGTATTTCATGAAGTCGGAAAGGGAGGTTTGTTGGGTTGTCCCTCCTCCGTAAATACATGAAAAGATAACCCTATTTTAGGTAAAATCAAAGATTTCATTGTGAGAGAGATAAAAAGCAACGATGGACATTTTTTCTTCTTTGGTGGAGAAAAAGGCGACCAAGAGAAGGGGAAAATTGTGGATTGAAGAAAGGTGAATGTTTTGTTACGATTCACTTGCAATTAGTAGTGATAACTTTGCCAAGTTTTTAATGTGTAATATTCTTCTATTATTATCTTTTGCGTTCATAGAAATTATAATAAATTGGCATTGAGGAGTTTATTTCCCTTTTAATCTTTTCTTTGCCAAGTTCTTAATGTGTAATATTCTTCTATTATTATCTTTTACGACTTATACTAATTTCATAGAAATTATAATGAATTGGTATTGAGGAGTTTATTTCCCTTTAATCTTTTTTGTATCAAGTTGTGATATAGTAAATTTGATTTGACCATTTATCGTAAATTTTCCTTAATTTTAGATTTTTTCACATAAAATTACTTTTGTTCATATTGAAATATATTTCTTTTCGGGCTAAAGTGGTGTCTATTTTGATTAGTACCTCCTCGTCCTCATGTGTTGAAATGATAATTTAGTTGTTTAGTTAATCCCAATAATCATGTAGTCCTTGCTCTTATCTGTAGCCATCGTCCTCGTGTGTTGAAATGATAATTTAGTTGTTTGGTTAATCCCAATAATCACATAGTCCCGGTTCCTATCTGCAACCACCGCCACGTCATTTGCCACCCCCCATTAGGGCTGCTAAACGAGCAAGCGAGCCGAATTTGACTTGTGTTCGATCTCAAGCCGCGTCGAACACTCACTTAAAAATATGAAGTGAGCATGGATTGAACCTATAACCTCCATGGTCTTTAATTTGAATAACTATCATCTAAGCCATCTCACTACTTTATTATCATATTATATATAAATAAATATAACTAGTTATAATTAAATTTATTAATATATACATATAAAGATTATATTATTATATTATTATATTATTTTATTTAGTCGAATTACGAGTCGATTTTGAGTCAATTTCAAATTATAATCCAGTTGAATCGAGTCGAACATTATTTTGCTCAAATTCAATTCAAAGATTCAAATTTGAATCAAATTCGAGTTTAAATAGTTAAATGTTAAATTTTAAGAGTGAGTCTAATTATAAACATTTACAAGCTGACTTGCTATATTCCGACCCCTGCCCCCCATTGCCCGTGCCCGTGCCAGTGCAGCCAGTGGTTTCCGGTCCATAAAATTCGACACCCACGACGGGAATTTTTCGACCTGGTTGACGGCGAGATTTATCTACTTGAGGACCATTGTAAGGACCTCTGGTTCATGTCCAAGCACAAATATTAGGCTCCAAATATTCAATCTCATAAAGGACCCGTCCTCCCACCGCCGCTGGTCCACCCCCAGCACCCTGGTGTCGGCGAGGAGGGGGACGATGTAGGCGGCACAAGTAAGGACTCCGGCAGTGAGCAGCGTCACCGGAAACGTCGTTTGTGGGCAGTCGATCTCGCCCGTAGGGTGGTTGAGGTTCTAGAAGAGGGCATTGAAGAAGGTCGGCCAGTCCTTGTCAACCCCTCGCTGGCCGAGATCGGCCCATCAGGAGGGGTGGATGTCAGGGAGGGCGAGGAATAACATGAGGAGGAAGGGGAGGAGGGAGGCGAGGGTGAAGGTGGTGTAGCCGACGACAGTGAATCCGGTGTAGTTGAGGGTGGCGAGGAGGAGGTTGAAGACGAGGATGGTGATGTCTCGCCATAGGCCGGTGGCGAAGGCGGGGAAGATGAGCTTGAGGTAGTCGGCACAAAGGACGGGGTAGGCTGCGTTATTGACGGTCCCGCTCAAGAACTTCCAATACCCCATCAACGAGCCCCAAAAAGTGGCCAAACGCACGTAGCCGCCATATCCGGGGAAGGCCGTGGCGATCTCCGCGGTGACAAGGGCCTCGCGGACGCTCCAGACGAAGGGGAAGATGAGGAAGCCTAGGATGGCAAGGAGGGGCCGGTGACGCCGACGGCGTCCTCACCGGAGGGGCCGCCAGAGACCTCGATGTTGATGAGGAAGATGAGGGGATGAGCATCTTGAGCTTCGCCGGCCAGGACTTAGGGCAGAGTAGGGGTGGCCGGGGCTTCTGTGTCGGTGAAAATTTGTCCCCCTAATCCAAAATGCAAAGGCACCGCAGTCCATACTGTGCAGCACCGTTCACAGGTGAAAATTTTTCTAGTAAACCGTTTTCCTAGTTCATCACCGTCGAAGTGACTTCATTTGTGATATTTAGCCATAATGAGGTGGTTTACATTGACGTTAACCATCATTTATACGACACTTTCCCTAGTAATCGAGGCAAATGTTGCCTCTTCCAAAAAGAAAGAAAAAAAACCAGTGTAGTGTTGATACATCGTAATATGCAATTTTCCTTCCCTATTTCAATTTTGGATGGACTTAGCTTGATTTTTGTATTAGCTCGGGAATGAGTTTGAGCAAAAAAGTGAGTTCTCTTTGCGAGAAGTTAGGCCTGGCTAGGGACTCTGTCTTCCCTTCATAGTTTGACAAACTTGAATCCACTGCCTCCACTGGTTTGATAAAAGCCGAAACTGCTTCTGTAATTTCCTTCAACAAATCAACGATGACACCCTCTACACCCATCAAGTGTTGCATGTACACTGCCTCGGGGACGTTGCTGCGCAAGGAGGTACAACTCTATCATTAGGCAGTAATAGGCATTAAAGATTGATTATCATAATGAAATTGTTGGTTCTTGTAAACAGACTTGAAATATTGTAGCTGATCAATACATACTTTAGCTGCCCGTAGGTAAGAAGGCCAAGGTTGGCCTCTTTGATTCTATGAATGGCTCCTGGATTTCGGAAAATGGCTTTCACTTCTGAGACCACACCTTGCAAGCCATTTTCCGAACAGTGTTTGATAGCCTCATCTAGGGAATTCCTTCTCTCATCACGGTAGATTTCCGATCCACCATTTGTGAGAAAGTAGACCTGAAAGAATAAGAATCAGCATTCAGTTAAAAAATACTGACATTCATGAGAAAATTAATTGCTGTATCGATTAGAAATGTGAGGAGAAAAGTTACAGGGTATATGTTCTGCAATTTCCGGACCAATCTAACAGCGTCTGGTTGGAAGCTTGAGAAGATGATGCCCCTATCCCTTGCATAATTGAAGACAACCTAACGTGCACGATCAAACAGCATAACTATAAGTTTAATATTCTTTTGTATTAATTTCTGAACCGTGACGGAAGTCTTATCAGGATAGCTGATGCATACCTTAAGAATAGCTTGAAGAACATGTATAAGATGGTCGTCCTCGTACGCTATGTTATCATCAAATTTCAATTCTATGTTAAACCCCAGTGGTGAATATACTTCCTGAAATGCCTCTTGCAATGTGCAAAGCGGGTCATCATTTTCAACATTCCAGCTGAAAGTTTTGCCATCTTTCGTCCTCCTCAACATCGCTTTACCATGCTAAAAATTGTAAAATAAAACCCAGTAAGCATCAATTGATTTAACAGACAGACACTTACCACCTCTGTTTTTATTTTTGAGAAAAGGAGCATTACATTTTTAGGTTCTCTCTGCAACCCATATTGAAAAAACTCCTCCAAGGTTAGTTCAGTAACTCGCTTTTCTGATATGGAACCATTCTGCGATACGAGTCGAAATTATTAGCAAGTGAAATTGAGAAATTGCAACAGAAGAGGACTAAAATAGAGATTGAAAGGAAAATGTTTTCACCTCGTCTTGGGAGAGCATGAAATTGTCGTGGAAAATGACCGGGCAGTCATCTTTTGTCACCTACAAAAATTACATGGTCTAAGCCTCTTCGCATCACCCAAACTTTTATAATGAAAAACAAAAAGAAAAACCAAGAAACACCCGATTCAGTAAATAGTAAATTCATAACCTCATGAAAACATAAAAAAATTTTATTTTAAAAAAGAAACTAACAAACCTAAAGGGCCTGGCTGCTCTCAAATGAAGATCAGATCAAAAATTAAAGAAAAAGTAAAAAGAAAAAGAAAAAAAGAAAAAAAATTTACCCTTCAAGAATTTATTTTTTTCTTCACAAGAAATATTCCTAGCATCTAAGAGGGTTTGTTACCCCAACGACGCCCAATCTCAAGTACTCCCAACCACAAAACATTTATTGATCACTTGCCACCTTCCACAACCATGAAATCTCTTCGTACGCGGCGAGCCGGATAAGCTCGCAACATACAGCGAGTCAAGATGACAACATTGGAATCTAAGCAGGCCAACTCTTGATATATATATATATATATATATATATATATACTTGTCCTAAAACAGGCCTAATAATGTTTAACTAAGACAATAACAACTTTCGAAGCCCAAATCATACCAGATAAGAGGAAACACGACACCTAATTGGTTACAAAAAAGACAAATAGAGCTAAGCCAATTCCATCAACTGTTTCTTGAAATTCTTAACAAGGAGAGGCAGACAATTCAAAGCACCTGGACATCGAACTCGACAAAGTCGACGCCGAACTGTGCGGCGGCATTGAAAGAGAGGAGGGAGTTCTCCTTGATGGCCTTGAACCGGCGGTCGGGCGATTGCAGCATGTTCATGCCGCTGCCTCTGTGCCCGACCACCGCGAACTTGGCCGGCTTCAACTGCGTCTTGACGGCAACGCCGTCCGCACCTTTGAAGGACGCGGAGGAGGTGAGGAAGGGCTTGTCGGGCACATGGTCGAGGGAGGGGACGTCTGAGACATGAACCGCTTTGAGAGCAGCCATTGATGTTGGAAGAATTGGCAGAGAGGAGGAGAGGGTTGGTAATAGATGTTTGGAAGCTCAATGCTAGATATAATATGATGGATTATACGAGGCTGGACATATGGGTTTATATTTTAGAAGGAGATAATGGTATCATTCCTTTTGTTGGGACATATGCGTCCGGATATTCTGCTGGGTCCCATTTCGTTGTTGCTTTTTTTTCTTTCTCTTTTAAAAAAATCTAACATTGATAAGTTGAAAAAGGGTTACATTTTATGATTTTTGGCGGAATTTGTGTTGATTGAGAATTTTTTCAATGTGCATTGGTATTTGTTAGATGCAATGTGTATATATTTTTGGATGGAAGGTAGACGCAGGGACAATGGAGAACATGGGAAGAGGGGAATCAATTGATTTCTATCGCAGGGGAGGAAGGAATATGCGGCGAATATTTGGGCAATGGCTGCCCACGCAAGACAGCGCGGCAGACTTGTCATGTTACGCTGCTTTGAACGCATGAATCACCGCTTTTCATCATCCAAATTATAAACATTAACTCCGAAGTCCTACCTTTCTAGAGAAGCGAAGTTTCCTTCGCCTTACCATATATACTCATCGCACGTTGATAATTCTGTAAAGAATTATTGTTTTTTTGTATTTTATATTAATTTTTTTGCCATATTTCAAATTATTTATATTTTTTTATTAATTTAAGAGTTTTATTAGGTACTATTAATAAGATGAGAAATCATTATGATTATAGTATAAAAAGTGTTAATTAATATTATTTTAACACAATAAAATAAGTTAAAATGATGATCCAAAACGAATTCAAGATAAATTCGGGCCAAAAAGTATAATTTGATACTTACTCGAGTGTTGGTCCCATGGTGAAGAAAATATTTGTGGGATGCAGAGCACTCGAATACGGCCCCCCTGACAAAGAAAATTGAGACTTATCATTGAGCGTTGGGCGCTTGTGAAAAAAATTAAATTTTTTGATATTTTTAGAAATTTTGATGGGCACCCATTATAATATTGAGTGGATTATTTATTGAAAAATTTATTCTCAAAATTAAAGTTACAGGCCGGCGTCTTGCCTAGTTTTTAATTAAACTTGAGCTAATTATTTAGAAACAACGCGGACACGGGATGAGTCCGTGACAGCTCAAGGTGGGAACTGAGTCAAGCGCGCGGCGGATAAAATCGCATACCAAACGGTGCACCTTCCACTTTAACAGATCATGGATGAGGTGCCCAGGTCAGCGTGTGTCACTACCTCCTTCACCCTCCATTTTGTTTAGCTTTCCCTCGTATCAATCAAAACGCATCACATTGTTCAACTATACAGAACTGCCTACCTTTCATGACTGTTCTTGCAAGATTTCTATTTGAAGTCAAGACGAGGCAACCTTTATCCTCATCCCCCATGATATTTGCATTGACTCGTTGGTGTACGGTTGCTGTATACATCTAGATGTCGAGAAGCTTGTTAACAAATATGCAAGATCCAAAGCCCCCAAACAGCCTGTTTGTTTATCGCATCAGATACACGGCGGATTGTACTTTAAAATTGGGAGAAATGACTCAGCTCCTTGTGGACAAAATGTTGGCGTGCAGAATGAGCATATCACACAATACACGAATATGGACCAGTTGAAGTTGAACAAACCCAAAAACTGTACGCGAAATTGGAGTTGGGCATCGGTCTCGCCGACAAGGGAAGCTCTATGATCAACACCATCTCCCAGTCGGAAGAATTAAACGGGGAATATGCTAATGGGATTTTGGATATAAAAAGGATGACGAGAGCGTAGAGATAGCTTTGGACGCTTACAGGGGCGGGTAGTTACCAAAGGTTGGGAAGATGCGAGAATCGCACTCAATAAATTAAAGAAACTCTCCACTTGCATCCAAATTAGCTAGATTAGTAATTGCTAATTAGGAGCATAATATGTCTCGAGTGAATAATTTAAGTATTACACGACACATTAATGTACATAATTTAAATGTTACACAAGTATGAGATCTGGCTTGCTATAATTTAAATTATCGCTTAAAATGTCAAGGTTCAGTGCTAAGCTGAAAGCTCTACATGTGTCCTACGTTTTTTGTGAGATGTGTGTGTAGTCTCTAATATAAACGTGGATTCCAACAATTTTCAAATATTTAATCATAATTTCTATTGAAGGCTACTTACTCGGAAAGGCCAATATAGCGTCGTGTAAGAACTTGCACATACCATGCAAGAATAGTTCACATTTTTTGTGGGGCGTGTAGCCTATCAGAAAATTAGACGAACTCTTAAATTGTTAAAAGAGGGAATTTCAAAGGGAAAGAAATAAAAGTCGAAATAGAAGAAATAAAAGGTGAAGAAAATAAAGGAAAATATCGTAGGAGACACACAACTAAATTAATAATCATCAGAGGTCATTTACACACAGTAAGAGGCTACTCATTATTTATAAGAAAAGATAAAAAATTAATTCCTAAAATGCCCCTACAATAATCGAAGGAAATTACTAATAAATCCATGAAATAAAAATTAATAATAATATAGGAAAATGCTAATCGATGCCTTGCAGCAGAATGCCTTTGCTTGCCTTCACCGCCACAATGTAAATGTTCATGGTATTCTATTCCTGCTTCTTTATATGATATCCACTCAGGTTTCCTTCCTATTTCTATATCTTCCATAGATACTATTGCTCTCTTTCTCTGAACTCGTCCTTTGAGAGAGGGGATGCTCAAGATGAATATCCCTTTAAAGTTCTCCCAGCTCAGCCTCTGTGATATGAGTTTCTCTCTTTTTCTTTTTCTTTTCCACCCTTTTTTTGTAGTTTTTTTTATATCATATCAGTATCTGGACTTTTTATAGGCTAGTTGTTTGCGAATGCACAAATGGAATGAACATCAATCATAAAATAATATAAACTACGAAAAACTAATAAATTGTTACGGGCTAGTTATAACTGCTTATATGTAATTATTGTGAGAATGTATATTAGGAAAATACCGTTGTAGTTTAAATCAAGTGATGAAGTACGAAAAGGTTTCTATCTTCTTCTACAATTCTTCCAATATCCAAGGATCCATCTTGGTTTTTGTCTATCTTATCTCCCAATTTTGCTAAAGAATATGTATCTTGCACTTCTTTCATATATTTATAATATAAAATTTAGTTCATATCATAAGCATTAGACAATCCCATCATCAGACCCTTGCAGTAAAGGCTACCTCATTTGTACAAATTATTAACTAGAGATGAAAGATTAACGGGAGGCCACCTACAAACCAAACACCAATATTAAATGTATAAAGAATAAGGACTATTCTTGATATAGAGCCATAATGCAAATACATATATGCATAGGATAGTTGTCAATATATCTTAGAGGACTTGGAACTGTTACCAGAAGCTTGTAACATCTTGATTGTGAACGGATACATCTCTTCATGATAGTACTTTTATGGGATGTGTCTCTTAAAAAGGGTGCACTTGTAATACCTGGCTCATCGGCCCGATGCTTTTACTGCAAGTTTGTTTTTGGCTCGACTTCGTTGACATATAACCAGTTTGATCTCTGAGTGTTGTTATGGGCTTGGGTATTGGTATGTCTGCTGTTGAGTTAATCTGGTCATATGCAATTGTCAAGTTGTTGTCGTGTTGTTGTTTCGGGTATTTAGTTAGCCTAGGGCAGTGTGCCGCATTAAATTCGTGACATGCATTTTCGGAGTACCCATAATCGTGTCCTATAAGTTGTCTTGCGCCTGTCTCTTTTCTTTCCCTTCCTTCCATTCCTTCCCTTTTCCTTTCTTCTCTTTTTTTCCTTGTCGTGGCACCGTGTCGGGCGCAAGAGTGCTCTCCATGTGCCTTGGAGCCCATGCATACTGCACACTTGTGCCCTGCTCAGGGCACAAGGGCCCCCTCTTTGTGCCCAACGTGGGAGGGTTTTTTGTAAAAACCATAGCCACCCCTTTTTCTCCCTCTACACCCCCTTTGCCTAGCTTTGCTGCCGCACCTCCTTGCTGTCACCGGTGCCGTCTTGGCCTCCCCTTCCTCTACCTCTTCCTTTCCTCCTCTTCCCCTCCCCTTCCCACCTTTCCCCTAGGTATGCCCCCTTCTCCTATTTTTTTCCCTTGTTTGAGCATGTTGGTGTTTGTTCATGTAGAATCTTTGCTAGATCATGTAGACTCCATGCTAGATCATGTAGACAATTTCATTTCCATCATCCTAGCATGTTAATCAAATAGATATTGTGTTGTTTTCCTTTTAAAAATATAATTTTGATACAAAGGCGAGATTTTGACGTTAAATCTTTATAAAAATTCCTATTTTTGTTTAATAGCATGCAATCCACCTCCTAATTCACTTAATTAAAGTTCAAACTTTAAAAAGATTTGAACTTTGAAATTTTTTACCTGAATAATTAATTAATTAATTAATCAATAAAATAATAATTTAATTGCTGTTTGGTTGTAAAATGAATGCTCCACAAAAATCTTAAGTTAATTTCAAATTAATGTAATTATCTTAATTATATACACAACTAAAAGATTTATTTTAGCAAAAATATTAATCACATGGTGGGGTATGGGTGATTCCCATATCTCAAGTTACTCCATCGATGCTAACGAAATCCATCTGATTTGACACTCTAAGTTTTTTAGCTGTAAAGTCACTTTGAAGAATTAACATCTGGGGTTATTTGATTTAAGTTGTCGGTCATATGAAATGATTCTCATAACGTTACTAAGAACCCATTGTCGATTAGTGTGCTAGATATCTTAAGCTTAATTATCCAACACATCCGGGCATTTAGATATCTCAAGTTATTCTAAGTACACGTGTTAATCCTCATGGTTGTTCATAATTCACCGACATCACATGTTTGACGTCTATAAGTTTTTTATTAGCCTACCGCATGATTCACATTCTCAAATTTATGTAAGGTTGTGATGAGCAGTTAAGTACGATTCTATTTTATTTTCTTGCCTATTGCATCTCATGCATTACTACATCTAGGGTTATTTTATATCATTGCATACATGCATCATACAGGAGCATGTAGCAGTCTACATGCCTACTGCTTGGAGTTGGGCTTATCGTGGTAGAACGAGGAGTTCATCTCACAGGTCCATTAGGATTGTCTTTAATTTCATTTACTATTTGGCTTACGTGAATTTTTTCACGTCATAGGATGTCTTGATAGTGGAGTTTTATCGAATCCCACTACCTACAGGTTATTTAGTCTAATTTTTGGATTAATAAAACCACAAGGTTGAAATCCCTTGTTGAGTTTTTGAAATTAAAAGATCCCGATTACAAATCGCATTTTAGCGCTATTTGATAAATTGTCGTAAGCCTATATTTAAGTATGATTTCAAGTTTTCATATGCACACAAGATGGATAGGAGCATAACGTTCGTGAGGGCCCGATCGGTACTTACCCATGGTGCTTGGTTGATAGTTAAATTATATTATTGTGATTTCAGTTTATTACCTACTAGGAGTGTTTATTTTCGGTATTTATATGGCTCTATTGAGTATATCCAAACCGTTCAATGTTGTAATTATTATCAGCACTGACCCTATTGGTCATATTATCAGCATGTCACCGTGAATTATTTTCCTTGCATATAATCATCAGTGATTATATTTAGGCCTTATTTACAAATTTTATATCATGCTTATGATCAGTTCATGTGGAAAAGTTTCTTCTTTAATTAAGTTTATTTGTTGATAACTATTTTATCTATTTGCCAATTATTGAGTTTTCCATTATTAGTTATTTAGGACTCACCCATTTCTAACATGTTTTCCATGTGTAGGTAAGCAACATTGGCATTGGCCGACATACGTGTGTGGAGCATGAAGACTTTGTGGATGTTTTTTTAGATTGTACTGTGGTCATGTGGCCTTTGGATCATGATGTGAACTTGTTGGCTTTGAGCCCCAAGATATGATATGATGACTTTGGGATAGCTTTGTTTTACTTAAGTATATTTCATCTATTTTGTAGATAAAATATTGTCGGGCACATAAGTCTAACAAACTTTCGTGTAGGAATTCTCCAAGTCATGGAGTCTTAAATTTGACGGATAATTAACTCCAGGTATGCAAAACCATGCTACATGTACAAGTACCAAGGCAAAGAAGAAACATTGGCTAGAGGAGGTTCTAGGTTTTAAAATTACAAAAAAGAGCCTCTGTGATGACCAGATAACCAACAAAATGAAGAATGTGAAATTGTGTTAAATTAGATGCAAATGTTCTGTGAATGTAACATAGCACCTTTGAAATGATTCAATGATGAAGAATGAGACTTTGAAATGTTCTAGTTTATTTTCTGTGATGTTTGAATATATAGCAAGCTTTAAAAATAATTTTAACGTCCTAGTTATAGGGGAGACACTTGTTGAATTTTCTTCAAGAATTTAGTCCCCCTTATAAATTAGACGCATTTAAGATTACCTAATTGCATGAGTCAAGCCCTAGGTGTCTTGAATGCATTTTTTGTGTATTTTCTACGCATTTAACTCCTTCGGGTCCGTCTTTTAACATCTTGAGTGGTTAGGTCTTTATTGTATCAATTTATATTTTAATGGGTTAGGAATTAGTATCCTGAAATTTATCAGTTCGATTCGGTTCACGCTTCAAGCCGATTCGAGGTATTACAACACTCCTCATTAACTATTACTTATCAAGGATTGTGCAATAACCTGACCTTAAGTATAAACTAAAGGGTTATATCATTTCTTCAAAAGTAGTTAACAGAAGTTAAATATTTACGGTCTATCCTTTTTAACAATTCAACTCAAGCCAAAAATTACCTTATAACTTTGTTAAGGGACAAATAACATTAAATTAAATAACTAAATATATCATCACCACTAATAATCATATGCCTTTTTATTTATGATAAAAAGATTAAACCCCAAGTGATAATTTTTGCTTGACTTTTTGCATTGAATTAAATAATATTAAACATGTCTAAATTTATATCACAATACGTCATTTTAAATAATCTTATCTCAATTATTATCAAGTAATTAAAATTCTAATTTATTTAGAATACTCATGTCATCTTAAACTACTAAATAAATTACAGTAATATTTTATTAATTTCAATGATCATATATGTTCTCAAAACCATAACCTTGATAAATTTATTAAACTTATTTTATTTCATTAACATGAGTAAACACTATATCATATTCATCAATATTGACATTTCAAGTCATTTTAGGAAACTCATTATGATAATAATTAACAATTTATAATAACAAAACATTTAACACATTTGATAATTTTAAATTATCTATTTAGGTAACCATAATATAATGATAACAAAATAAATGGGCTTTTTAATTAATTATAGGCAACCATAATACATGGTAATTCTTGTAACAAGTCAATCAGGAATCGAATAATAATCATCTAAAATCTTTAGATAACCCATGATATCAAATAATCATATAAGGTTTATATCTTTACATTCAAACAACATGTTAAACTCATTAATTTATGATTTTAAATCATACGACATGAAGATGTAGAATAATATTAATCAAAAAATATTTATAACATGATTCTACGGAAATAACATACAATCAATCACAAATAATACTCAATATAGGAAGAATGGATTCATGCCATGACCGAATAATGAACTACGACATGAAAGAAGCGAACCAAAGAAATTGAGAAGAGAGTAACAAAGAAAAGAGTTGTACTTTGAAGAAAATATGGGGAAAGAAGAGTCTAAATAGAAAAAGAAGAAAAAGATGAGAGGATTACGATGAATTTTGATCATTAGAGTGAAAATCTCAACAAAAATAGAAGGATAATAGGAATTAGTTAATGAGATAATCTCACATGTCTTCTAACCATCCCCAACTCTCTCTCTCTCTGCGTACCTCAATCACCTTCTCTCTTTTTAGAAAACCGTGTAATTATAATTTTTTTAAATCAATTTCGCCACTGATTTTTTCCCCTAATTAATTCTTTGGATTGAAAATTTTCACATCGCCCTCAATACAACTTGGAATTGAGCGATTCTTTTTGTTTTGCATTCATTAGGATGTCTATTTTGTGATGTAAATAAGTTTCAACAATTTTAGAAACATATTTCCAATGTTATAAATTTTAAAAGTAAATATGGTCAATGTATTTCCAGTATTAATTAGTGTCCCTCTTCCTTAAGACTTTTTACTAGTTGTGGCATTAAATAAAACTATACACATCTTTAAATATCATAAATCTTTTGATTTACTTATTTTTATTAATGGTTTCACCAAACTAAGTTGGTTTAATTGTCTCCGCTTAAACCATTTTCTATATAAAAAATCTCGGGTTCTAAAGATTGCTTCTTTTACTTATCTCCTTGTCATGGCTTTCAAAATTTGACATTTCCCACGGGACCTTCTACCTTTAACACTAACAGCTCATTGGAAGAAGTTTAGGTCCATTCATTTTTTATCAATTTGTTTAAAAAATCTCCATTGATAGTTTCATGTTTTTTTCCAATTTTCGACTTCCTTCCTTTATCAGTTTAAGAATGACATTTTATTTATTCATTATTATTCACATAATAATAATGAATACTAAAAGCCACTAATTTCACTTCAAATATGTATATGATCCGAATATTGTCGGATCAGAAATAAATGAATTAGATACAAAATGTTCGAACCTTAATCCAATCCAAATGCTTTAGATAAGAAATAAATGAATCAGATACGGTTTAGATTTATGAATATTGGATATCTGAACCCATCTCTAGGATGATCACTTCTAAGTAAACCGATTAAGATAACTTATAATAATATTAAATTTATAGGTCTAGCCAACATGATGCCCACTTAAAATATTTAACAAAAAATATTAAAATAGCTACGCAAGATGCAGCGCATAGTAGGACTTATGCTATAATTAGACTCTAATTTTATAAATAGATTCTCATTAAAGGATGAGATAGACTATAATGATTTTACACTTCAATTTCAAAGATAAGATCTAATTAATGAGGAGGAACCTTATTATAATTTAATTTATCTATTTTTTAATTTTTTTATATTTTAATTAGTTGAATCTGATTCTATGTTTTATTATAGCCTAATTTTAAGTACGTATTCTTCCGATTTTCTCTTTAGCCAAGGATTTACTATAACAAGTGCTACAACAAACTCATTGTATCAATTGTATGATTGGTTTAAATTCTTTTAATTGAAAGAGATTAACTTAATTATTATAGTTAAATTTTTAAATAACCTTGATTAAGGAGATTTAAGTCAATCATACATGTGCTACAATGACTTTGCTGGTAGGCAAATCCCTAATCCTTACTACAGCAAGGAAAACCCTAGCCCTCCTCGGAGAAGGCTAAAAGCCCTCCCCGCGTTTTGGGATGCCTAAGCCAATCCCTTTCCCCAAAAGGGTTGTGTCCCTTGCTCGTCTCCTCTTAGAAGAGTCCCTCCCCTTGCACCACCTGGCAAAAAAAGCCTTCTTGGAAGAGTCTGCTCCTAACGTCAATTCACCCTTCTCTCCAAAGGATACATTTTTCTTCCGAAGTGGTACATCATTTTCACCCTAATATATAATATGACGGCGTTCCTCAACCATGATCTGCCTTTGATTGAGAAAAATACTGACATATTCGGTGGAAAATTATTGTAGTCGACGATGGGAAGATGTGTTTGATTGCAAAGTTTACATGAGGGATCATTGGAGGCCATGGATGCTTAGAGGATTTGCTATAGATGAGGTATACATGGGTTTTGGCACATTTGGGCCTTCAAGCTTGAAAATGTCATATGTACGACAATGGAGGATGAAAGAGGTGTCACATCACCATGGACGTGTTGAGTGGAGGAGTCCATGATGCAGCGCTACGCCATTACATTCCTAGGGCGTATCTTCGCCTAAATCCGGCCACAAGGTGGCAACGACGGCATGCCCCCGACATAATTAAGGACATCAAGTGTGGACCTTTCTTAAAGACGAACTTTGTTGTGACAAAACTGACGAGCATGGTAATCATCTCTTTTTGATTGAGCTTGCAAATTGTCTGTGTTTGACTAAGCTTGCAAAATTATGGGCAATTAAATATAACATCCTATGTTTTAAAATTTTAGCGTGCATGCTGTTTTAATATATCATTTAGATTATATTTTATTTGAGAATTTTTATCACCAGTTTCACAGAAGGTGTGCTTCGTTGAGTTCAACAAGTTTCTACACTTCCACTTTGTATGAAGTATGTAAATTTGCCAGTTAAGGAGTTGAAGTTTGTTTCTTTTGTGTGGAGAAAAGTCTCACTCGCTGGAAGTCTTTGTGGATTTCATTAAATTCGAATGATCGTTTGAGGCCACTGGTGTCGACTACATTAACAAGTGAGAGGTCGTCACTGTGAATTACAATATGATGATGGGGAGCACTTTCCCCATATAGCCTTTATTGATTATATTGTGTTA
Source organism: Piper betle (assembly GCA_033002965.1). Taxonomy (NCBI): domain Eukaryota; kingdom Viridiplantae; phylum Streptophyta; class Magnoliopsida; order Piperales; family Piperaceae; genus Piper; species Piper betle. The sequence goes on along the minus strand of JAURVB010012535.1, from coordinate 22,275 downwards.
TAAGTGCTATTTGTTTGTATACTTTGGAATTCACCCATTTTTTTAGATGCATTGATATATAATTTTTATTTAATTTAGAATTTTTTAGTTTTGTTTGTACTTTCTATTAGATGTTTGATTGTTTGTTGAATGGTACAAATTTTGTCATTCACCGTTCTTACTGTGTACCGGTAAATTTTGTCAGCAATTTCCGATTCATTACAACTGAAAATACATAGTTAATCAAATTTTAGCTGATATGCTGCAGAGGTTTTTGGTTCATGTAACTTATTTAATTGCAAGGTCTATTATAATTTACAAAGGAATTCTTCATTATTTGTCATGTTTTATATGAACTATATAGCTAATCTAGGACTATGGTACCTGCATTCATATCCATATGAACATGAATTTGAAGGAAACACTGAAATATTGTTTCACCAACAATCTATGCACACCAGAACTCAGTTCAGATAGCATAGAATCTATTGACACAATATTTTACTTTATCATTTGGTTTTCTAAAGTCTTAAGCAAATCGGTGGCTGCATTTCCAAAGCACATGTTCCCAAGAGCACTAAATTCATTAAGAAGAAGCTGGAAAAGAGATGTACCTAAATAACAAAATGTTTTCCCTTTCCTCTCTAAAAAATAGACCATGTTACTTCACTTGCTCAACTGATGTAAAGTTACAAATTTCATTTGAAAAGGTTATTGCCCAGAAAAAAAAGGCTACTTGTCATCATGTGAACATTTGGAACTTTACCTAATAGTTTTTAAATGTGCAGAGAAATAGATTTAGAATGAAATGGAAGGACACAACATGTTTTCAATGTAAATTAATTATGCCATGAAGAGTTACTTTCATATAATGTTAAAACAGCACAAACTGCAATCACTGATAACCGAAGCCTTGGAGAAAAACCAGCCATTAACGAACACAGAAAACACTGACTGGTGCAACAAATGGCCCCAACCGGCCCACAGTGACATGAAAGCTGACTCATGTAACATCACAATGTCAATCCAAGAATGAACCAACCCGGGTATTACTTAGTAAAGAAGCGAGCAATTTTCTAGTTCGATTTACCATTATAAGACCAGATAACAATGCAGATAAACAATACAAATCCCTAGGACCCAGGTGGAGAACACCCGTCGGAAAGCAGGAGTTTAGTAAAAACAGTTCGAAAACAATTATCAGTTGAAAACAAGATGTAAATAATTATTTAGTAACTAATAAATACTATTTAATAGTAAACAGCAATATAGTTAGTTACTTATGTAGTCGATAATAATAATATGGTAAATAGTGCAAACCCGAATGACACCACCACAGTGAAGATGAAGCATCCCCTCAGTAACTTTCGCTCATTGGAAAGTTGTACCAAGCTACGTAGTGGTAAGATAAAAAATGTTATTAACAATGTCATTGATCTTCATAGTAACTAATGTTCAGTGCTGCAAATAGCCCATGGTATAAAAACAGTTAAACTCCCAGGGAACAAACACCCAGAAGGGCAAAATGAGAGGCTTGCCCTCGCGAAGACAAGGCACTCTCAACATTATAGTAGTCCTCAGAATCACCACCTATAGGGATAAAATAACAATGATCAGCCCTTTTAATCCTAATGGCTTACACTTGATCATCATGATTTAGACTCATGCTACAAATATAGGAGGGTCTCCTCCTCAGAGTTTAGTAATTCCTTGTATCAAATCTTACAAGCGTAAATAACACAATCATGTACAGTCCAATCAAACATCCATAAGATAGGTTCTCGAAACTAAATCCAATACAGTGGACATAAATCAGAGGAAGTCCTACAAACCTAGAATTCACGCACCTAGCTATGGCTGTAATTGGAAGTCCTGCAACTCACTCAATAGCATTCAAGTAGTTATTTATCATTTTAAATTTATTTATTATAATCAAAGTATTAAACTGAGTTTACGAGATTTTACCCTGACCATGTTTTCATTGTTTTTGCCATCAATCAAGCAGTTAATATATGGTTAAAATTTTACCACTTTATATATCATGAACCAATCGTAGTAAGCGGTAAATTAGAGTTGTAGTTAGGAAATAAGTAAATAAAAAAGTTCAATTAATTAATCTCATAAAAAACAAGACTTTGATAATCAAATGTTTTAAGATTAGTATTTAGGTAAAGACATATAAAATGACTAAATACAAAATAACTAAACTGACTTTTATTTTAAGAAAAAAACTTTTTATAAAAAAAGAGGGAGAAACTTTTTTGTACATTACTAAGCGGTTGGAAAGTTATGCTTAATTATCATAAAAAAGGAAAAAATTATAAATTACTTAAAATACCCTTATTTAAAAATTATAGTAAATTCAACCAATTTTTTTTAAAAATTAAATAAGATCTACCGGATCGAGCCAGGTGGTGGCAAAGAATCAAATTTTTTTTAAAAAAAATATTGGGACAGTGTTCCCCACCGCTGGATCTAGTTTAAGGTGGTCGAATTTGGCTAATGCTGGATGTTTTATTTTAATTTTTTTTAATTGATAGTTTTATCATTATAATAAATTTTTTTCTTTTTTGAGTAATTATACATAATTTTCTCTTTTTCTAATAAAAAAAATATTTCCCTTTTTTGTGTAAAAAAATCACAAAAATATATTTCCCGAGTCCGCTGGACCGCGTTATGCCCATCGGCCATTTCAATGGCCATGTTAACCTAAAAATTGGCTCATGAGACAGCTTACACGGCCAGAGTGCCATGGCCCGCCCAGGAGGCCCGCAATGCGTACAAGCAGGGAGCAGGGACGAAGCAGAGATCATTCTCTTTCATCGCCTCTTCACTCTCACATATACGACTCATTTCCCCCTTTCCATCCTCCCCCGACCCACCCAAAAAATCAAATCTTTGGGTTAGAAAAAGGTGATATCGTTACTGTAAATTGCTTCCTCTTTTCTTCTTCTTTTTTTTTCTTATAGATTTCATGTTTGCTTGATTCTTTGTGTATTGTGTGGATCTTCAAATTTTAGCTCGTCAAGTGTAGTGCTGGGGTGTCCTTGTTGACTTTTGACTTGGTGAGCTGAACAATCCTTCTGAATAAACATGGGATCTTAGTTTTCATCCTTATTGATTTGTCAGCTCCGTGTCCACACTAAGAATCAGATATATGTGGGTGGTTCTGCATCTTATGTATTTTCTTGGCTTTTGATTATTGTCGTCGGGTATTTTTATGTTCCAATTTTCTTGTTGACATATTAAATAAAAAAAACTATGGTTTCTGTTGCTTATGTTTTTGCATATTATATTATGGTGGTGGGAAGATGAAGGTCAGTGCTTAGTAGCGAAAGAATAAGCTCATTTATTGACATGTTAGCTGAAAATAATCGTTTGAATGAACGAGGGATCTGTAACAGCTTTGCTCTGTTTCCACCTTGCTTGTTGTCCTTATTTTTCTAGTCTGCCTAATGTTTTCATCTTTTTGGGTATGCTTTCTTGTGTTTGGGTTCTCATGTGCAAGTTTACAAATGAAATATGTTACTTATTTTTCTTTAGCCTATATATATGTATGAACCAGGCAGCTGACGTGGATGGTGGGAGATGGAGTCTTATTGGAAAACTGGAGACGAAAACAAGCATTGTAGGAGGGGGGCAGGCAGAAATGTTGATCTTTTAAGCGATTTGCCTGATGATATACTTATTGACATACTGTCTCTCTTGCCGTTGGCAAATGCTGTCCAGAGTAGCATATTATCTAAAAGATGGAGATTCTTGTGGATGTATGTTCATAATTTAGAATTTGAATTCTCCAATGATTTTCGGGCTATTGATAGCGTTCTGGCTCTACATAAGGGGGCTAAAGTTCAGACACTCGACATTTATCATAGGACCTTCTGTCCTGATAAAGATACTGGTATTGTTGAATCATGGATACATTTTGCCCAGGCCCGTCATGTTGGAAAACTAGTGTTGAATTTATTCAATAGATATGATGATTATAATGAGTTTCCGGAAATCCTTTTCAAGTGTGATTCAGTTATGCATTTGGAGCTATGGAATTGCAGTTTCAGTTTTCCCTCTTCGATCCACATGCCCTCACTCAATTGCCTTTGTCTTTGTGAAAGTAAAGTGAGTGAGAGTGCACTTTTAGATTTCACATCCCGTTGCCCAATGCTTCGCAAGGTTAAATTACAAGATTGCAATAATGAATCTTCTCTATCTATATGCTTGAGGAACCCAAATCTTGTGGAGTTGGAAGTGGAAGATTATTCCTGTTGTGATGGTCATGTGGAAATCAATGGACCATACTTGACCTCTTTGGTGATTTCTGGTAGCAGACTAAGGGAAAAATATATATTAAAAAATTTATCTGCACTTACAAGAGCTGCTTTAGATCTGGAAGTGACAATTGAGGATGATATCTCTGATGATGACAACGTAATTCTTCTAGTGGATATTATTAGTTGTCTGACACATGTTAATTGCCTTCAATTAAGCAGTTTGTGCCTTCTGGTAATCTTTCCTTTTGTTAATTACTTTGCAATGTTCTATTTGTCTAAATTAGATCTTCCAATTGTCTTTACCTCCCATTTCTTATGTTCTATATGAATACTCATTGTTCTTTTTTTCTTGCATTTATTTGTCAAGATCCTTGCTTCCTTTGATCCAAATTCAGGAAGAGATCTCTCTATCAAATCTACATGTCTAGAACTTAAAACGAGGTTGGAGAAATTTGAGGTGCTTGGACTTGCTTATTTGCTCTCATGGTGTTCTCATGTCGAAAGTCTTAAAATAAATCTTTGGAGCGATGAAATGGCATCGTTATACAATAGTATTTGCTTCAATGGCACGGCAGAGGTCAAAGAAAAATGTAATTTGGGAGGCAATGAGCAGCATTTGGATGATTTATTTGAGGTACATCTTTTATTTTGTTGTCATTTATTTCTGTTACAAGATTTGCAACTTTGCTACTTTTCTTCAGGATTCATCAGATTTTTCGGAAGAGCTGTGGAAATGTTTTGAAATTTCCTGCGTCATGGTACTTGGCCCGAAAACGATCCAGTTAAAAGGCTTTCTCAATTTGAATGTTGTAGATGACGTTAAATATGAAGGTTTCAAGGCGAAACTAGTTTTGGATATTCACAAGCAGCAAACCCAGTTTGTGAAGATACTTCTTGCTAACTTGGTGGGATTAGAGAAAATGACGATTGCATGCGTGAATGGCAGTATAAGAGAATTTTCTCTTCTGGGTAGAAGGTTGCTCTCATTTCCGAAAGCCTCTCAGAAGGCACAGATAGTGTTTCTGTAGATTCAGTATTGCCACTATAATCCCACGGTAATATTAGAGTGCTGTAATCTTTATATCTAGCCTGATACATCTACCTTTTAATGTGTATTAGATGATGCAAGATGTGGGGTGACACTATTGGTCTGTGATACCGAATGGGTTGTTTGTATTTAAAAACGAAGTATGACACGGTTTAGACAAATGTTATGGTGGTTCTGATTGTCTAGTTGTAGCATCCTTTTTCTATTGTAGAACTTTTCCTATTTTACGATCTATCTCTCCAAGACCTTTCCTGTGTTCGGTGGAAATCGAAGAACTTGTACTAGCATTGGTAAACTGTGCTTTTGTAAACTGATAGTTGGAAGTTGAGAGTTCAAAGGCGGAAAGATATACTTTCAAAAAGAGAGAGAAAGTTGTAAACGAGATTTGCGTGCTTGCTAGAAGCAGGATTCTTTTGGTGTTGTAATAAAATTAGTATGGAACAAATTCTCTTTTGTCTAATTGAGCCACTAATGCTGTACATAATAAGTACATTCTAAAAATTCGAAAATCCAATTTTCTGGCTGTTAGATATTAATTTCCTCATTGATGAAATGCTTCATCACAACAGGATTGATTAATGTCAAATCGTCAGGAAAAAATAGATTGTACCCAGAAGCGCACCTGAATCTACAAGAACAGATCTGTAATTTAAACCTTTTGGTTTTTGATCTTTCAAATTGATGTGTATGATTTTTAAAGAGAGGTCTTTTTCTCTAATGACAGGATATTAGAACACAAGACTTGGGACCGTGACACTTTGATGTATAGATCTTTTCTTACTGTACTTATTAACCCATCATAGAATAGAAAGAAGTACCCAGGCTTCGACACAGATTATAACCCCCTTATTCATGTTAAATGATCGTAGCCTTGCTGCCAACTATCATTAAACTTTAGTAGGAAAGACTATCACTACTTATATTATAGATAAATTTTAATTATATATATAAAGTCTTCGTGTAATAATAAAATATATCATAATAATCTAATATATTAGATATATATTCTTATTGACTGTAACTTCAAAAATAGATTCTAATTAGATACAAAAATATATTATAATAATTTAATTTTTTTGAAATTTTTGTTGCATTTAGATCGGTTAAATCTTCTATTTTTAATTAAATGTCACTATTAAAATTTCTTTTATTAATAAGAGTAGATTAGATTGTTTTAATTTTGATCAAACCATAAGTATCTCCTGACATTACAAATATGTAGTGAGGGCATGTAGCCTAAGGGTGCCCTCACCTGACATTACCAATATCTAGGCCATCCATGATTGCGTGGATGGTTGAGAAGATCAAAACCCTAATTTTAAGAGTTTTTGATCTTGCTTATTTATATTTGGATCATAGATGGTGAAGACTGGAATCACGTGAGGGCATTTCCGGTTAACTTTAGTTTTTAACTTTTTATAAAAAATAATAATGAAAATGTCTCTGACCGTAAAGGGTCATGGGTTTGAACTCGACTAACCTTAATTTATAATTTCTTACTAACAAGATTTAGTCTATTTACTTTGAAAAAACATACAATAAAAAAATTATTATAATTTATCTTTTTATTCAATTCAAATTTATATTTAAAGCCCATCCAAGTCTATATATAAGATATTAAATTATTAAATTCTATCTCATTATTCAATAAAAAATTTATATATAAAATTAAAATTTATTTATAGTACAAATTACATATGACACAATATCTTACCTAATAATTTTCTGGGCATTTTTTGCCATCGTATTAATGTCCACCAATAAAACCACCAACGGGTAGCCTTCCTCTCCTTTTAATATATACATAATAAATAATAATAATAATAATAATAATAATAATATTTTGAAAATCCCCTCCCTCTCCCAACATCACGTACACGCCAGATCAACCTTTACCCAACTCATTCCCTTAAGGTATTAAACCGGTGGCTTCTGGAATTTACGTCCATTTCACTTCATGTTTTTAAGCACTCCAATTTACTTCCATTTCACTTCATCTTTTTTAAGCACTAGCCATTTGCTCATGCCTCCATTAACTTTAACTATAAAAGAGATTATAGTGTTCTTGATTATGATTTTCTTTATATATATATGATTATTGTTTATTTATTTTTAATTAAATTTAATATTAATTAATATTATTTTCTTAATGTGACAATTCCACATCCTCTAATAATTTATTGGTAGTTCGCCACATTATCACTTAAGGTAATTGTCCAACAATATTAGTTTTGAAGAAGTTAAGGGTTGTTTTTTTAGAAGAATGGGGGCTAAGTGATCATGAATTCACATAGTTCTGAAGAGTTAAGTGATGAATTAATTTAATTTATTCTAGATAGGTTAAGTAATATTTGCTATATATCCAATCCATTAAATTAATGCCATGGTCCACAAGAAAATTTGCCCATTACATATGATCATCGGGCCCTGTTTATGTATCAGTCGCTATAATGAACACATGGATTGTTGCTTTTAAAAAATACATGGATTGTCTCTAATTTTTTAGAAGAAAGGTATCCACTGAAAAGTGCATTGCACCTACTTGAGCCATTTTTATCATGCTTGGCCATGTATATTTAATTTTTCTACTAGTAAAAATATGATTGGTTTCTTGCTAACTCAGCAAGTAAAGCCTTGTTACGATGTAATTTTTCCTTCCTCTAGTCAGCAATATTATCCTAAACAGAAACCAACAAAAACTTATTAAGGTAATCAAGGCCTTAATTTCATTAGATCATTATCAATTGGTACATTTTTTAATAATTCAAGTTTAAAAACTTTAGCAGATAACTGATAGCCAATAATGCAGTATAGTAATAAAGGTATGAGTGGGAGACAAATACAAAGTTATCCTGATAGAGATAAAACTGCTACCTATTCATGTTTATAGTTGCGGAAGGTGTTCCACATTTCTTTTTCTGGTTTGCTAATGTTGGAAAATGTATTCGGCAAATGAAGTTTATTGTAGATCTTAATATAAATTCACCCCAGTTTGTTTTATCTTTTTAGTTAATGAACAATTTGTACTTTTGGAAGCTGATCTTTTGATGTATGTATAACACATTTATAATTGTTCAAAAAAGAAAGAAAAAAAAAGAAAAGCAAGTTGTAGCGCCATAATTTAGCAGCTCCATACTGGGAGTGTCCGGCCTACTTGGTCTTGCTCAAGTAAACCGCATTTGGATGAGCAACCAGAAGCTAATAAGATGAGCAGTGTCTCCATTTCCTTAGAACTTTGCCTTTGAATAAATCGAATAATGTAATCCAAGAGCTCCGAATCGCACGTCAAAACGATTGGTCCATCTCCGGGCAAACCAAATACTTCTTCAGACATCTTCAACAGCTCCTTAAAAAGAGGGCTGTTCAGGTACTCCAATGGAACCTCATAACGTTCGCCGTCAGCTGTATACACCACAAAATGGCCTTTAGTAGCAGCTACTGATCTTCTAAATGGGGAGAGTCCCCGCCCACTACTGATTTTTGGGAGGATGAGTTTTCTTTTGTTTTTGATATCGGCAAGCTTTCTGGGGCTAAACATGACTCAAACTGATGGAAGATAGTAGGTCTTCTAGTGCTCTTTAATTGATGCAATGGCTGTGGTTGCAATTGAGAGGATGGCCGAATGGGTTTTATATATACTTGCGTAGAAACTACAGACCACTCGATAAACAACTTGCCAAGCAAAGTAACGAGAACAAAAACAAAATTAGGGATGTTGAAAGTGGCCATGTTTGGGATTGTCTATCTTGCAGGTTGCTCCATCAAACATGACACATTGGTGTAGGACCAAATATAAGAAGTAGAAGTTTAAATGATCAATGTTTTTTTTTCATATAAACACAAGAAACAACTCCCTTATTTTCTCTCACAACTAAGAAATTATAGATACCTTGTACAGTTAGAAAAGCGAATTATTAGCAACGGTGGTTAATTATTTACTTCATTTATCTTCACTGCGTACCCACCATTTAATTGATTGTGTATAGCCGGATGTTTGAAATCTTTTCCACGATTGAATAGCCTATATCATATTTAATTGGACCAAATAACCATGGCCCTTAGACTTATTTTCCCTTGGATTTCTAATTCAACCTCCAAAAACGACTACCCCAAAAAACTCCATGGCATTTGTTTGTAGTAATTCTACCGAAACATGAAGTCAACTCGTAGTCGTTGCAAAACTCTACCCCATGAAGCTAAATATGATTTATAAGTTTTATAATTATCACCTTCACAATTCTGGGGGAGTATTATTGATGCTCTCTTCATTGACATTTTTTACTCCAATGGCAAATATTGACATGTTTCCACATTGCAATGTTGTTAGATTGCGATAAAATTGTCATTAGTACTTGCATGCGTATAACTCAAATGGTGCAGTGGCCTATGAACCCTAAGTTTTACCCTGATATAAGAGAAACATTAGTGCCTCAAACTGTGAGAGAACACTAAAGAAGTGTAGTGTCGTATGAAGGATTCGTTAAATCCGAGTCTTCTTGTTAGTAAATTGGCCCTGTAAAAACATTTTCAAGAGAAAAGCACGAAAAAAAGTCAATTTGGCTAGACTAGTGGCAAGCCCTACAATACCAATGATAGGGGCCATTGAATTCGATACGTACAATCCCCATCACTTAAATTTAATCATATGTAATGTTCATTTTCCCAACTGGGCCAGTATGTCCAAGTCGTTGGCCAACAATACTATGACAAGCATGTTACAAGATGGGAAGAGGAAGCAGCACTTGCACATGATTTGTTTTGCAGAGCATTTCCAGATGGGAAGAGGGAGCAGCACTTGCACATGATTTGTTTTGCAGCTCATTTCCATCCATGAAGCAACTTGTCATTCTCTACCAATCAATATCCTGGCCTACATTAGTGCAACATCTCTGCTTCACTTCACATGGTTCTTGCAACAGATCATTAATATGTACACCTTCTAATACGTATACCTCCCCCATCTTTATACAAGGTGCAAGTTGTAATCACAATGACCAAGCAACACAAGAAATAGAGATCGATATCTTAGCTCTTTGCATAACTCTCTTTCTTCAATTCAAACAATGTTCAGCCTAAAGAGGTTTGCCGAGATGTCGAGCAAGAAAATGTTTGTGCTTGCAAGAGCCAAAAGCCGAAGCAATATTTCTCCATCAGCAGATCACACGCTCCAGTCAAAGGTCATTTTGTGGTTTATACAATAGATGAAGAACGATACGAGATTCCACTCTCGTGTCTAAACAACCATGTAATCAAAGAGTTACTGAAGATGGAAGAAGAGGAGTATGAATTGACAATAGATATACCAATGACAGTGCCATGTGATTCACTGCTCATGGATTGTATTCTTTCAATCGTCGGGGAACAAACTTCTTCTGAGGTGGAGGAGGTCTTGCTTGTTTCAATGGCTTCAAGTAGCTACTCAAGGTTTCCTCTACGAGAGCAAGAGAATAGTTACAGGATATGAAGCCATGTATATAGCATCCAGATAATAAGCTGAAAGGCTATAATTTTCCCCTTCTCGTAAAAATGGTGTACATCAAATTGACTAACATTTTGTTACAATTAGTTCTAATAGATTAATAGACAAATTTTGAAGCAATTTGATCTTAGAGCATTTTTATTTAAAGTTATTTTTTAACGATTTAAAATGAACCAATGTGACAATGGACACGTGGTAGTAATTTTCTCTACAAGTGGTTCAAAATAGTTTTGGAGTTGGAAGATATGAAGCTCCAGAACTAGCTAGTTACTACCATGTATATTAAGCGTGGCTTGGCCTATAACATAAAAAGACTAGTCAATGTAGCTAGGAAGACTTTACCTAATGTTGGTTATTATACATTATGTTTAGAGGTGACCGGTAACTTGTATGTAAGTTAATGATAAAATCTTATTCTTTAAGCTAGTTTTTGGATTAAGAAAGACTCCTAATACTTGTTCTAAGTCCCTGTTGGGGCCCCATTCGGCACAACACCTAACATATATATTAATCACCACTCTTAGGGTAGGACTGTTGTCTAACATTCTCATGCAAATGCAAGCCAATTGGTCTTTGTATGTGAACCCCCATTTGCGTTTATTTTAGGCTTACTTTTTTGGGCAATTCCCAAATGTATTCGTGAGCCTTCATCCGTGCCTCGTTCAGGTATTTTATGAACTTGGCAGTGGTATTGAGAGAGTAAGCCCAAGATTCATGAGATTGTTCTGACCCTCAGTGAAGTTTAGTCCCATGAATTACCATGTCGAATTGATGACTAATAATTTAAGTAAAAGCATAGGTCATGTTAAGCAAGTTAGCACAATTGACTACTATTTTGTACTAGACATAGATGCAATGGTTCTTGGGGCAAGTGGCACATTAGATTTGATTATTGGGACCCGTCTATAATGAGAACATGTATTTGAATTTGATGTTTGTATAACACATTTGCAATGGTTAAAAAGTGAAAAAAATCATAGAAAAAAAAACAAAACAAAAAAAAATGCAAGTTGTAGCCAATAATTCAACAGCTCCATACTGGGAGTGTCCGGCCTACTTGGTCTTGCTCAAGTAAACCGCATTTGGATGAGCAACCAGAAGCTAATAAGATGAGCAGTGTCTCCATTTCCTTAGAACTTTGCCTTTGAATAAATCGAATAATGTAATCCAAGAGCTCCGAATCGCACGTCAAAACGATTGGTCCATCTCCGGGCAAACCAAATACTTCTTCAGACATCTTCAACAGCTCCTTAAAAAGAGGGCTGTTCAGGTATTCCAATGGAACCTCATAACGTTCGCCGTCAGCTGTGTACACCACAAAATGGCCTTTAGTAGCAGCTGCTGATCTTCTAAATGGGGACAGTCCCCGCCCACTACTGATTTTTGGGAGGATGAGTTTTCTTTTGTTTTTGATTTCGGCAAGCTTTCTGGGGCTAAACATGACTCAAACTGATGGAAGATAGTAGGTCTTCTAGTGCTCTTTAATTGATGTAAATGGTTGTGTTTGCTACTGATAGGAAGGCCGAATGGGTTTTATATATACTTGCGTAGAAACTATAGACCACTCGATCAACAACTTGGCAAGCAAAGTCCCGTGAACGAAAACGAAATTAGGGATGTTGCAAGTGGCCATGTTTGGGGTTGTCTATGTCGAGGGTTGCTCCATCAAACATGTCACATTGGTGTAGGACCAACTATAAGAAGTAGTAGCTTAAATAATCAATGATATTTTGTACTTACAAACACAAGATGGCAAGTCCCTTATTTACTTTCACAATTACAACATTATTTTTACCTTGCAGTTTTAGAAAATCGTATCATTAGTAGCAGTACAATTATTAAATTCATCTACTTTAACCGTGTAGCTAATATTTATTTGATTGTGAATAGCTATTGAGTTTAAATTTCTTCCCAAATTAAATAGCCTAAATCATATTTAGTTGGACCAAAGCAACTAGGGTCCTAAAAATTTTTTCTTCTATAAATCTCTTGCATCAAATCCTCTCTATGACTTTTCGAGTTGAATTCTAAAATCATCCTAAATAACTCCATGACATTTCTTTCTGTCGTTTCTAATGACATTTTGATGTGGATAACTTTCAGTCAACTTGAAGTCGATGCAACACTCTACCGCACCACGAAGCTAAGTATGATTAGTGAGCTTTATGACTATTATAGCATTAAAATTCTAGCTAAATATTATTTGTTTTGCTCACTCATTGTGAATTTTCACAGCAAGTGCATATATTGACTCTTTCAAGTTTCTACATTGCTATGTTCTTAGAATGTGCTAGTGTTGCCATCAGTACGTATATCAAAGCTCGAATAATTTGCACAATTTAGTACATTATTTAGAACGTTAAAAGATTCAACCTATCATAAAATTGTAGCGATGACCGATTAAAGATAGTGGATTAGTGAGTACTTAATCATAGTTATTAGTTATGACTCATTTAAGAGAGTGTAAAGTGGCCACTGAACTTTACCTGACTTCCCTGGATTAATTATAATTTAATTTCATAACTTATATAATACACTCCAAATTGTCCAATTAAAATTTTACTTCATTTTGTTTGGTTACATCCAGCCACAATAACATAGAAAGGATGATTATAACCAACATAAAATCAAATCATGTGCATTTTACCAGGATATAAGAGATAAACTTTAATGCCTGGTACTATCAAGTTTTGTTCCGATGTCTTGTTTGTAAATCATCACTCTAAAAGCATATTCAAGTAAAAAGCACTAAAACAGCCAATGTGGATAGTATATCAATGATAGCAATACAACTAAATATATGTAAATAGGGCCATTGAATTCGATATAATTCCTATCATTTAAATTTTCTTAAATGTATTGTTCATTTTCTCTACTGGGTCAGCATGGCCAAGTTGTTGGCAAACAATACCATGACAAGCATTGCAAAATTGGGGAGACGGGAGATGCAGTAGCACATGATTTGTTTTGCAACTCATTTCCATCCATGAAACAACTAGTCATCCTCTACCTGTCAACATCCTGGCCTACATTAGTGCAACACATCTGCTTCACTTCACATGGCTACGCTTGCAACAGATCAGTAATATGTGCACCATCTACGTTCATGAATACTTCCGACATCTTTAAATAAGAAGCAACTTGTAATCAAAATTAGGGTTGCTAATTGAGTGAGCCAGCTCGCGAGCATTTAGCGTTCGGCTCGGCTTGACTCGACTCGAAACTCGACATTTAAATGCTCGACTCGAACTTGACTCGAACTCAAATCTTACGAGCCGAGCTTGAGTAAAGTCATGTTCGATTCGACTCGACTCGACTCGGTTGTAACTCGAACTCGACTCGTAGTTCGACTCGAACTCGACTCGATAAAATAATATAATAATATAGTTTTTATATTATATTATATATATATATATATAAAATATAATAACAAAGAAGCAAGATAGTTAAGATGGTAAGTATTCACTTTGATGACTTCAAGGTTGTGGGTTCAAACCACATTGGACTCACTTTTTAAGTGAGGTACTTTTGACTTTTAATCGAGCTGGTTTCGAGCTAACGAACGAGCTAGACGAACGAGCTCACAAAAATTAAACAGTTTAAGTATATTCGAACTCGAGTCGAGCTCGAACACATAAAAGATATTCGAGTCGAACTCGAGCATGTATGTCCAAAACTCGTTCGATCTCGAGTCGAACTCGAACGAGTTTTGAACTATTCGAGCCGAGTTCGAACACATGTAGAGCTCGGATCGCTCGCTCAATTAGCACCCCTAATCAAAATGACCGGGCAACACGAGAAATAGAGATCGATAATCCAATGACAGTGCCATGTGATTCACTGCCCATGGTTTATATTCTTTCAGTGGTCGGGAAACAAACTTCTCCTGAGGTGGAGGCCTTGCTTGTTTTAATGGCTTCATCTAGTTGCTCAAGGTTTTATCTACCAGAGCAAGAGAACAGTTACGGGTATCAACCCATGTATATAGCATCCAGATAATAAGCTGGAATGCTAAAAAAATTTTCCCCTTCTCCTACAAACGGTGTACATCAAATTGACTTGAACATTTTGTTACAACTAGGACCATCATAATAATATAAGCATTTTGCAGCAGTTTTTGAGAGTTAATTGTATTTTAAAGTTCACTCCATTGAAAACAATGTGATCATGGACCTATGGTAGTCATTTCACATCTACCTCTACATGCAGTTCAAAATAGTTTAGGATTTAGAAGATATGGAGCTCCACACTTAGCTGGTTACTACTTCGGCTTGAAGCAAATAAGAGCATGGAAAAAGTTTTTGGCTTTGGCTTTCGAAGGTGAGAGCTTGGTTCTTGCCTGCATTTTGTTGCTCAAAATCAGTTTGGCAAGTGACTACTAATTCAATAATATTACATTAGTTATCATAAGTCTCTCTTAATTCAAAAGTTAACTTATAATATAGGCTTTCTTATTAATGTATATACAAGTCACCAACCTCTCACAGAACTAATGTGACATCAACCTAATAATTCTCCTTCTCACACGTTAAACCATCCAAATCATATCCCCTTCACATATATTATAGTAAGGTTCTTAAGAGACTTTCAATTCTAGCTAGCTAATTTACTGCGAGGCAAACCTAGGCTTTGATGTCATTATTGGGTCTTTTCCTATTAACCTATATATAAATCACTAACCTCCCCAAAACTGATATGGGATTAACTAAACAAATAGTTTGTATAAGATTTTCAAATAATTAGTCTCATGTTTAATACTTATCAATTAAGATCAAGAATATCAGTGGAGATGTGTTTATAATCTTAAGTTTCAATTAACCACTTTTGACCACTTCAATTATACTTGAGTCAAGAAATGAATAATATCAAAACAACTAGGCTTGTGGACCACAAATAGGAATTCCAATGATTGTATTTCTTAAAAATAGTAGAATATAAGATCCTCTAAATGATTAGTCTCACTTTTAATAATTACTAAGGGATGATCTAACATATTTGTGAGAATGCATTTATAATTTTCAATACTAGTAAACTACTTTTGAGTAAATGACTTAGCCTACTAATTCGTACTTAGGTTGGGTCTTTACAATTGGATAGTATAAAGCATACTTGCATGGTCACAAGATAAATTATTGTGGTTGGAAAGGTTACATTTGATTGGTTACCCAAAGGCTACTAAATTTTAAGTGCAAGGTTCTGTAGCTGGTTGGAGTATTGTTTACTCTAATTGGAAACCCTTCTCAACCTTTAGTAAAACTGGTATGCCTACATGAGGACATTGGGACTGTTGGGTTGTCCCTCCTCTGTAAATATATGAACTTACAATCCTGTTTTGGGCAAAAATCAAGATTTTACAGATTTAGTTAGTTGAAAGGAATAAAAGTAATGTACGACGTTTTTCTTCTTTGGGTTTTTTGGTTTTTGGGTTTTGGAGAAAAATTATTGCTGCAAAGGGAGAAAGAAAATTGTGTAGATTGAAGAAAGGTGAATGTTTTGTTGAGATTCGCTTGCAATCGTCAATGGTAACTTCGCTAAGTTCTTATATTTGTAATCCGTAATTCTTTATATTCTTTCTTGGCCAATACCAATTTTGTAAAAAGTACAGTAAATTGGTATTAGGGAGTTTGTTCTCCTGTGGATCTGTTCTGTATCAAAGTTGTGATATAGTGAATTTGATCTGGCCATTTGCCCCGTGGTTTTTCCCAAATTTGGGGTTTTCCACGTAAAATTGTTTTGTCTGATCTCTCTATTTGTTTGGTACTTCTCATCCTTATGTGTTGAAATAGGGGATTTGTATTTAGTTTATTTGGTTAATCCCAACAAGTGGTATCAGAGCCAAGTTATTTGGTTTGGATGTTGCAAGTTTTGGTTGTTGATATTTTCTGCCCACTAGGTGTTTGACGAAATTATCTAAGAGCCTAGTTGGTGTGTCTGTGATTTATATTTCAACAAGATGGCTGATGAGAAGTATGTTAAGATGATATCTCTTAAGGGGCCGAGTAACTGGCACTATTGGAAAGGAAAGATGATTGATCATCTATATTCCAAAGATTTGTATGAACCTATCACTTGTCAGAAACCAGTAGAGGTGACTGAAAATGACTAGAATAAGTTGGATAGGAAGGCTATGGCCTGTTTGAGACAATGGGTAGATGAAGTTGTGTATCATCATGTTTTTGAATTGACATCCTCAAAAGCAATATGGGATAAACTCCAAGAAGTTTATGAGAGGAATACTACTGGCAACAAGACCCTTTTGATAAGAAAATTAGTGAATTTGAGGTATAAGGATGGAAGTGACATAAGTGAGCATCTCAATGAGATGAAGAGTATTATTACTCAACTTGCCAGGATGAAGATGACTTTAAATGAGGAATGACAAGCTATCCTGCTCCTCAACACTTTGCCAGAGAGTTGGGAAACATTGGTGATCTCTTTGAGCAATGCTGCTCCGGATGGAAAACTCACAATGAACATGGTAACAAGCAGTTTACTGAATGAGGAGGTGAGAAGAAAATCTCTACCAACTTCAGGGTCTCATGCATTAGTGTCAGAAGAGGCAAGAGGTAGATCAAGAAATAGAGACACAAACAGAAGGGACAAGAGTCGAGGAAGGTCTAAATCCAGGAAGCACTTGAAGTATTATTATTGTGACAAGACAGGTCATATAAAGAAGGATTGTTGGAAGCTCAAGAAAGACTTGAAAAATAAGGACAACAAGGATCAAGGAGAAACGAATACTAATGTTGTACATGATAACATGGTGATTCTTTCTGATTGTAGGAATGATTGTTTGACGGCTGATTGTGATGCTAGTTGGGTAGTTGACTCAGGAGCATCATTCCATGCAACTCCAAGCAGAAATTTCTTTACTACCTATGAATCTTCAGATTTAGGTATAGTAAAGATGAGAAATAGTGATACTTCCAAAATTGTGGGACTTGGAGATGTGCATATAGTAACAAACATGGGTTACAAATTGGTGCTTAAAAATGTCAGACATATTCCAGATTTGAGGATGAGTTTGTTGTCAACTGGAGTGCTTGATGATGAAGGATTTGGTTCACAATTTGCACAAGGTGTGTGGAAACTTGTGAAAGGTTCTCTTGTTGTTGCTAAAGGGAAGAAGTGTTGTAGTTTGTACAAGACTGAGACGAGTTTAGTTCGAGGGAGGTAAATATCTCCTCATTTGATTCCACTGCTGATTTGTGGCACCATCGATTGGGACACATCATGGTTGCATAAATCGGAATCAGAATCGGAATCGGTTTTCGAGGGAGTCGGAATCGGAATCGGAATCGGTCTAAATCGGCCAGGAATCGGTTCAGTTGAATCGGTCCAAATTGGTCATATACAAAAATTTGACAACTCATAACATAAATACCTGAAATACATAATTATATAATTTTTGAACATAAATACACAAATTTATAATTTAATACAAGTATAAAAGAGCATCACAATTTATCATCACAATACCTCAATGTCATAAGTATAACATTTGATATATCATCATTTGTGCTGTATCAAATAATAACAACAAGATATTAATATAAGTCCAAAAAATGAATGTTCAGCACAATTTTACACAGTGATTATTACTAAATCATCTAATTCATCATCTGAAGCATCTTCGGAGTCTGAATCATTATCACCAATAGGAAGAGTAGAGCTATCATCCGCATTAACACGAGACCCCTGCGTAAAAGGAGGCATATAACTCCCACTCATATGAAGTCCCTCAGGTTCAGGAGGCAAAGACAAATTATGTTGGGAGTCAATATGTACATCAATATCAACATTTTGTCCACTAGGAAGAGGAGGCAAAGAAAAACCATCAGACGTAGTAGAACACGATCCAATTGCAGTTTTCAATGTGTTGCCACTTTCATTTGCTACAAAAGCCTCTTCATCTGCACCATCATTGTTGCCAACATTGGTACCAAAGAAATCATCCTGCATAAAAAAAGTCATACCCTATTCATTTCAATTCAAAAAAATTCATACACAAAATCAATGTGATGTAAGCTTTATTTAAACATACTGATGCTGATGGGTTGTCCCGTTCTCCAACCCACTCATCTAACGAGTCTTCTAAACTCAAATGTTCACTAACTGCATCATATTTATGCCTCCACCTCAACTCGTTTTCTTTGACCCGCATGTTGTAATGAACATATACAAGATCATTTACTCTCTTCCTTGCAAGTCGATTTCTTTTTGGTATGTACTTGGTCAAAAGTGCTCCAATTACGTTCACAACCCGATGATGATGAAGTTTGACTAAGTATTCTAATAGCTATCTTTTGTAGTTCAGGGCAGTTTATACCATGTTGCTCCCACCATGATGCTACATTTGACAAATTGATTTACTTATAAGCTTGCAATAAACATGAAATCTGGAGAAAGGTGGATTTTACCTGGGTGAAGGACTTTTCTATTGGTAATTGCAAGAGAATGTCCAAAATCTCCTTTTGCAGATACAAAATCGGACCACTACAAAATATTAAAACAAAATGAATCATCATATTTAGTTATACATAAACATTTATATATAAAAATTAAAAATAATAGTATCTTGACCTGCAAAGATGCCATGGATCGAGCTACCTCATTGACTTCCAAACGACAAATGACATCATTGAATGCACGATACACCTCACTTGGCTACAAAATTATTCCCAATCAAACATAAGCAATATGAAATTGTTAAAAAAATCATAAAAGGTATGTAAGTCAAATAAGAGCATACAATGGTAGAGTCAGGGCGATAACGAGTTTGAGGATTAAGCATATATGCTGCAGCATGAAGAGGATGACAAAATTGATTCGCCCATCTCTTGGTGATGATATCAACAAATAACTTGTATCGTTCGACTTTCATGCCATGTACCTCTTTTATTTTTTCGATAGTCTTTTGCATTTCATCATAAACAAATGGCATCGAAGGTCTTTCATCACTATCTACCAATCTCAAAAAACGAACAAGTGGCTCAATTGTTTTATGCACAAATTCCATCTTCTTCCAAAAATGTGCACTTAAGACAATATTTTCAGCTGCTATTCCATCCTCATCTTTTGCAAACTTCGATGATGAATACATTTCAGAAACAAACAGCTTTTTCAGTGCCTGCTTATGTTCTAGGAAACTAGCAATCGTCAAAAAGTGAGTAGCAAATCGAGTAGCCCCAGGTCTCACCAATTCATGCCCATTTGTGAAATTATTTCTCATAAGAGCCAACAACCATGAGTGGTTGTATATTAGTTTGGTGACTTTTTGTGCATTCATAATGCATGTTCCAACTTTCTTAATTTTTGCAAAGTCCTTAAGCATCAAGTTTATACAATGGGCAGCACACAGAGTCCAAAATAAATGCGGTCTCTTATGTTCTAGCATCCTCCCGGCAGCTTTGTATGCCGAAGCATTATCAGTAATGACCTGCACAACGTTTTCCTCCCCAACTTCTTCTACTACTTTGTCCAGTAAACTAAACAAATACGTAGCATCCTTTTTTTGTCTGAAGCATCAACTGATCCAAGGAAATACATTCCTCTTGGGCAGTAAACTAGAAAGTTGATCAAAGTTCTACCGGATTGATTGGTCCACCCGTCAGACATAATAGAACAGCCTGTTGTCTTCCAAGATACTTTTATATCCTCTAAGCTAGCATTTATGGAAGCCACTTCAGTAGTAAGAAGATTACCTGACAAAGAATTTCTGCCCGGAGGTTTGATCCCTTGATTACCGTATTTACCTGCCACATCAATCATTTTCTGAAAGTAAGGCGAGTCTACAACATGGAAAGGAATGGCACAGTGATAGAAGAATCGAGCAATGGCTGTGTGCAAATGCTCTTTTGCTTTCTTTTCTATTGCCGTAGAAATTCTCATTTGACCTGATGTATTCTTCTTCTCACTTTCAACAATAGGTGCCTTCCTCTTCCCAGTAGACTTAGAGCACCCAACACTTTGCTCCCGAACTTCCATCTCTTCCATATCTGAGTCATTCAAACCATATGACCCTATTTCTTCTCTAATCCTTTCTTTTTCTTTTTTGGCTTTTTCCACACTTTTGAAATAATCTTTCATTTTTTGTGCATCTGCTTCAGGAACTTTCTTACACGCAGCAACATTTCCTTTGACTCCAGCAATATGTTGCTTGAAGCGATATACCCCTCCACTTATGGTTTTTTTGCAAAAGTTACAGATGACTTGCTTCTTAGATGCATCAACTGGTCTGCCATATTCCCATCCAAAATCCATCTTCCCTGTGACTTATCTGGTATGAGATCTGTAATATAAAAACACTCACACCCGACTATAACAAATCAAATGAATTTTAAACTTGAATCAACCAAATTGCACAACATACAATTGCAAATTTTTGATCGAATTTGTGAACAACATACAATTTCAAATAATTGCATACAATTGTGAACAACATATAATTTTCTTCCTCTAGATCACACATAGAATACTTCCCTAAAGAGGGCATTTGAAAAGCAACATTACCAAAAAGCAGAAAGCCTGAACTCGAGTGAGATTGGAACGAATTCACTTGGTGTTGCACCCTTAGCAGCTGAGATTGAGACAACTCGGTGAGCAGTTTTTACTGGTTCAGCAACAAGCATACCTACAATCCTCGAAATGAAAAGTGAACCATAAATCAGAGCCTACGAATTTGCACAGCACATACACAATTTTGCACAAAAAAATTTGACATACGAATTTGCACATCACATAGCAATTTGTAAAAAATTTGACCTACGAATTTGCACAGCACATACACATTTGCACAACACATATCATAAAATTTGACATATAAATTTGATCATGAATCCCAAATCAGCAATGAAAAAATTTGTGAAGCCTAGCCAACAATTTGCACATCCGGTCGGAGCTGAGGTGAAATCGTTCCAACTTTGTGAAGCACAGCCAAAAAATTTGTGAAGCATAGCCAATAATTTGCAGATTTAATTTTAAAAAAAATCCAACTTTACACGAATCGGTCGGAGCTGAGGTCGGAGGCCCGGTCGGCGGCGAGTCTCGCGGCCACTGCACTGTCGGCCGGCCACACGTCGGAGGCGAGGTTGCGAGGGCGGAGGCGAGGTCGGCAGCCCGGTCGGAGGCCCGGTTGGCGACGATCGGCGAACTCAGCGACAGTTCACAGGGCCGAATCGGTCCGGCCACACGTCGGCGGCGACGTTGCGAGGGCGGAGGCGAGGTCGGCAGCCCGGTCGGAGTTGAGGCCGGAGTCGGGGACGCACGGCGGAGGGCGGAAACGCGGCGGCGGAGGGCAGACGTGCGGCGGCGGAGTGGGGGAGCGGGTTAACGTTAGGTTTTTAAAATCAAAATTCCAATTTTACCCATGCTTAAATAATTTAATAAATATCATACCTAGGGTATTTTAGTAATTTACCCAAAAAACCGATTCTTCCCGATTTACCCCGATTCCGAATCGGAGTTAACTCGGTCGGAATCGGGGTAAATCGGCCGAGTTG